>JAQFVV010006755.1:0-131854 GCA_028023455.1 Epiperipatus broadwayi
TGTACCGGTCAAAACAGTATGCTCACTTAACAAGGTTCCAAATCCTAAGCAAAAGTACCTCGAATCCGATCATGCTCGAGATACACAGGTCTGGAACAATCCTGAATTCTAACCTATTTGCCTATTCTTCGAATCTCTGACCCAATGAACAACAATTCTGATGACACAGTAAAATTATTTTAAATCCGTGCCCATAAGCAGAGCGGTAGAGCATAAGATCAGACTGATGATGATGATCGAGGTCGGAGTAGCCCAGGAATTACATTTATTATACTTATTTATTAATGCTAAGCTCTTAGCCAACGAAAATAGTTCTAAATATTAACTATAAACTAATAATTCAAAACAAACCAGGATTTACATGAATATATATATTTAATAAATGTAGAAAACGCATATATATGTTACAAAATTGTTTCACGCTTGGAGGGATCTTATACATTTTGAAAACTTGGGATTTGTTTTATAAAATCCCCATTACATCAATAATTGAATAAATACCATTTTATAGAATGTGTTATAAGTTGTGCGGGGTTAATATGTCAATTTACAAGTGTTTACAAATAAAATGTTGTGGATGTACAAACAATCTACAAGATCGGAACAGATTCGGATTACAGAAAGATACACGATAATTTAACATTAATCATTTTGACAAATAAATATAAATGTACGGTCTCAATCATTTATTTACAATCTTAAAATCATCACATATGTTTGATAGGCATTGTTTGGACATGGCGTCTCTAGACTAAGTAGACATAAGGAACAAACAATGCGCAATATTTACGAGAATGAATTATACAAATTGATTTACGTCTCTGGGAATCGATAAAGCTTTTTAAAGAAAAGCAGTTTTTAGATCAACATACTGAACGTATTTTACGAAATGAATCTTTATCTTTAACACATCATTGCGACTTTACTAAGATTAGACAAATGATCAAGTTAATGAGCAAAGTAACGGTACTAGCATACAATAACGAAAATAAGGCCTCATGGCGATTGTGGATATTTCATCATTTAAAAGAATACTTTGAAATGAACTTAGATTGGATATGTCCGCACCTTCTGGCGGAGCGATATCAAAGTAGAGGCTGAGAATGAGACCCCAGATCATTATGTACTGCCATCTGCAGCACATAATCCTCTTAAACTTTACATTCAACAGAGAGTAGCGTCTCTGGTTAGGAACGATTTTGAAAAGAAGGACGGGAGCTTCATGCTTTCGACGTCCCCAATAATAAAACGATCAAGAAATGGAAAGATAAAATATCAGAAAAGAAAATATATGCCAGCAGCGTTTCTATAATTTTATAATATCATTTAAAGTTTGAAAATGGTCTAACCTCTCGCGCAATAATCTGTTTCCAATTCTGAGTCACTTATCTAATCATAATGAATAATAACGCTTCTATTTACAATATTATTAAACTAACCACATTTATATTTAAAGAATCGATTCCCAAATACGTATTAACTGGTGGAATTTGCCCTTCAGGCACCAGCAAAAAGGAATGGATTAATTATAAGAAAGTTCACGATCTTTTTAAAATAGAAAATTAAAGCAAAATTCATCCACAGTAAAAGTTTTTAATTTACTTTAAGAGTAACGAATTTAAAATGAAACCAAACTCGCGAGCAATTTCTATTTAATATAGACAAAACTCTATTGATAAGTTTTAAATAAAGCCCACCCTTTTCCCAAGTAAAACAATTATTTCCCCCCTTACTCGCGAATTTAGCGATTTTGGCACATTAAAGAAAATAAATTATATCTATACATTAAACAAAGTATATGAAATCTTAATGGAATCACACACATTTCGATATATAATTTAATTAAGCGTGAACGGTAAGTTAAAATACATGATATTAATAAAAGATTACTGAGAGAGAGTTTAAAAGCAAAATTAACAGAAGCTTATAAAACAATATATAAATTAAGACATGACGGTTGAACTATAGATTACAAAAGTATTGACTTATAAAGGCAGTTCTATGTTAAAAGGTTACCTAAGAAAAAAAAACAGCATGGCGGCGTCATTAGCAATCAGCAGTCGGAAGCAATCATGTTGTATGGTCGGCCAGATGGAACATGGCACTTGTAGGCAGACAGTTCTTCGAGAGAAGAAGAAAAAGGTGCTAGATTCCACTACTCAAAATTCATCGCGCAGAACTTGCGTTGGCTTCTTAAAAGTAATTAACTCAACTGACTAAACTCCTCTGAACTTAACTACGAACTGAAGGTAAACTGAACTGACTTCCTTTGTTCTGTGGTCCCTTTTATAACATTTTAATACTGCCCAGAATGCAATCTCATCTACCAACCTTATCTCTGTAATCCCTTTCAAAAAAAGCAACATTTAATTAGCAAAATATTTTCAGTTGATAAGGCCTGAAATACCATTTTTAACTGTTTTGAAAGATTTGAAAACAACTGATAAACAATTTGTTTTTTTGATTGTAATTAAGATTTATAAATTTTAATTATAGACAACGATTTGACCAAAGATAATTTCAGTATTTCAAGCCTTCCCCATTTTTTTCTTTGTTGTTACATTAAATGCACACAGATATAAAAATAATTACAAATGTATTTTCCAGCAATAAAATTATTGCTTTAGTCAAAATATATATACGCATCACTCAAACTACTGTTTCATTTTTACTAAACAAAGATTAATTTCACTAATCTTTAGAATGATTCGGCATACAGTGTGTGAGTGAATAGCATATATTTATAGCAGGGTCTAAATTGCGGACCCCTAGGAGGTTAGTGTAGATGGTGACACATGAAGCATCGATGATGATTAGACATCGATTGGTTCATTCTTCCCCACTTAAAATGATAAACAAAAAAAAAATCAATAAAAAAAAAAAAACCTTAGTTGGAGTCTAATATAATATTGGTGAGAAAAACAACCTTAATAAATGAGCCTGAAAAATTTGCTTCTTGTTGACAAAAAAAAAAACTGCCTTATATGACTCACGTTTCTAGTATGGAGAAGAATCTTTCATTTTGATATTTTACTGCAATTTTTTTTCTCTATTAACTGAAATATTTGGTATGAGGATTGGGTGGTGTGTAGGGTTTCAATTGTCGTGCATTATAGATGCCACTAAACCCATTTTCTCCTTCCAATAGAAAAGCATTTTCATGACATCTCTTCCGAACAAGATATGGTCCACTATACAAGGGAAAAAATTTTTTAAATTCCTTTTTTACTACACTGCTAGTCTTGGGGGATCTCAACCATACTTGATCCCCTTCCTGAAATTGGTGACATTGCATCCGTCCCCTCTTTATGCGATTTTCGGCTGCCTGGGCCAACCGTCTTCTAGCAGCTTCTTGGTCACGAATAGGGTCAATAACTATTTCATCTAGTGGCACCAGGTTTGGAAATAAGTTGCGACATGGCTTCCCATAATGAAGGCGTTCGGGCGTAAAACCGGTAGACTCATTTATCGTCTGGTTTATACAGTTAACTATTTCTGGAGTTTTATTTACCCAATCCCGGTGGTTGGTTGATATGTAGGTGCGAAAGAGACGATTGAGTTCTCTCATGACTCTTTCGCATGGGTTAGATTGGGGATTCCTAATCGATGTCAACCGATGAGTGACTTGTTGCTTCAAAAGCCAGCCCTTCCATTCCCTAGAGGTGAAGGCTGAACCATGATCTGATAGAATAGAATTAGGTTTTCCCACCTCAGGGAATTGTTTATCTTGGAGGGTCCGAATCGTATTCCTTGAGTCTGCAGCCCGGACAGGATACGCTCGTACATATTTGGAAAAAACATCATAGGTCACGAGTAAATATTGGAAATTTCTAAATTTGGGCAATGGGCCGTAGTGGTCGATTGCAATTAACTCATTGGGCCTTGATGCAGTTATGGGTTTCATAGTTCCAGCGTAAGACTTGTTCGGAAACTTAGTCCGGGCACACATTGCACATTTCCGTAACACTGTGAGGATCTGTGTGTACATACCTGGCCAGTAAAATTGACGTCTCAAGGCTTCCTCAGTTTTCCGTGGCCCATAATGTCCCAAGGTTTTGTGGACATGTTCGATCAGTTGCATCCTAATCTTATTTGGTGTCATGATTTTCCATGGGCTCTCCATGTCTTTGGTCTTACATTGGAGGATTCCATCTTTTAAACGGAATTGGGAGTATCGCCGTGCATTTCTTTTGTTTGTACACATTAGGTGATTGGTTCCCAGGTTGGAGATAATGTTAGCATATTGGTCATCTTGCCAATATCGTAGATTTGTCAAATCGGTTTCCATAGGGGTCTTCGTGGTTGTGGCCATGATTCTGAGGGTCTGGTCATTCAGCTGAGGATTTTGGATACTGGCAGGTACAGGATGGCGGCTTAGGATATCTGCCACAATGTTCTCACGTCCTGGGCAGTAAGCCACTCTGTATTGAAACTGTTGGAGGGCCAGGCTCCACCGGATCAATCGATCATTTGTAAGGAAACTCTTATTCAAGAATTCCAAACATTTGTGATCGGTTACTATGACCACATCAGACCCCAGGAGAAATTGACGGAATTTCTGGCACGCCCAAACGATTGCTAGGGTTTCTTGTTCCGTGGTGGTATAGTGTACTTCGGCTCCCTTTAAGGAGCGGCTACAAAAATAGAGCACCTGATGCTTTCCTTCTTCATTAATTTGGAATAACACAGCCCCCAATCCCTGCTTGCTACTATCAGTCTGGACGTAAAAGGTCCTTGTAAAATCAGGATGACACAACATTACAGCTTGAAGAAAATTTTTTTTTATGTTCTCAAAATCCTTGTCATGGGCTTCGGTCCATTCCCATTTATGATCTTTCTTTAGTAACTCTATCAGCTTTCCTGTCTCATGAGCAAAATTTGGGTAAAACCGGTGATAGAAGTTACAAAGTCCCAAGAAAGATCGGACTTGTTTCCGAGTTTTTGGTTTGGGGAAGTGCTCGATGGCTTCTACTTTGTCAGGGTGGACTTTGACCCCGTCCTCAGTTACAACATGCCCAAGGAATGTAATTTCTTTTACCGCAAAGCGACTCTTTTCCAAGTTAATAGTTATGTTTTCTTGGGCACATTCATGGAAAAATTGTTCAAGGCATTTCAAATGTTCAGTGATGTTTTTTGATGCAATTACTATATCGTCCACATAGCAGACCATATTTTTCTGTACCTCTTTGGATAGGACTTGTTTTAAACATCGCATTAGACCTGCCCCACTATTAATGAGTCCAAAGGGAACTCGCTTAAACACATGGGTATGTCCTCCATACCGAAACGCGGTATACTTTCGGTCACGAGGATCTAGGGCCATCTGCCAATAACTGGCGGTAAGGTCTAAGGTAGAAAAGATCATCTTCCCTGCCAACTGGACAAATACCTCCTGGACCGGTGGCGGGATGTCTCTCTCAGGGATGGTCATGCTGTTTAATTTTCGTGCGTCCAAACATAGCCGCAAATCTCCATTTTTTTTTTCACCACAACTAACGGATTGTTATAGGGAGATGGGCTCCGCTCAATAATGTCCCACTCGATCATCTGTTGAATCTGCTTTTCCACCTCATCCCGGTATTGGAATGGGATGGGGTATGTTTTGGATTGGGTGTACGATTCCTCCTTCACTCGAATTCTATGAGTATACCCCTTTATTTTTCCAGGAGTCTGGGCAAACACCTGAGCATAATTTTCTAATATGCTTTGGATACTTCTTTTATCTTTGGACTCTGTAATAGCTGAGTCATGGACCTTTTTTTCAATCAATGCGGAATCAACAGGCTGGATCAAGCAGCTCTGCTTCTCAGGTACGGCTTGGTGGGTCACTTTGAAATGTGTTGATTCATTGTCGAACAGGCATTTTCTTCCGAAATAATCGATAATTCCATGATTTTGGGTTAGAAAGTCGGAACCCAACACCATATCATAGATCAGTCCAGATACAATCAAGAAAGTATGGCCCATCAATCTCTCATTGATCTTCACCTCTAGCCAGATTTGACTGTTCTCGCTCATGATTCTTTTCCCATTAGCTAAGGTCAACTGGATGGGACGTGTTGGCAATTGCATGATTTCCCATTCTCTCTCTACACTTTTAATCCATGCCTTTGATACGATCGATGCTTGGCTTCCTGAATCCACTAGCGCTAATACCTTGGTGGATTCTATCATCACTTCAATAATAGGACACAAGCTTGTGGTTGTAACATTCTCCACGTTTTCTTTTTCCCATATTATGTTAGTCATCTGGCTACCATCTGGTTTAAACTGATTCCATTGTTTCTTTAAATATTCTGGGCATTCCTGTATGTCCCCCTTCCCTTGTTCTGGGTTCAATGTTGGGGTTCCATCTGTTTCTGGATTACTAAATCCATAGTCTATTGAAACCAAAAACTCAGCCATTTCATTTATTTTGTTGATCCGGCTTATGATCATCATTTCCTGCATCTTCATCGGCATGTTCTGTCGTATGGTACGGATAATATGTGATTCTGACCATGTGATATCTGGTAGAGATCTGAGTCTTGCGGCTTGCTTTAAAAAGAATTGCGCATATGTTTCTTGGTGATTAGTTGGGAATTTTTCATTGGTTATAGTGCGCAAAATATACTCCTGTCTTTCTTCGCTCCAAAAAATCTTGCATAGTGCCCGGCAGTACTCTTCAAGATCTGTTGGTTTGTGTGTCAATGATCGCCACTAGTCTTTAGCGGTTGCTTCCAAATGCTGGCTAGCTATGGCCATTTGTTCTCTATTGCTCAGTGCATATAGTGAACACATCACCTTCAGATTTTCCATATGTTCCTGTGGACTCTCCTGTGGTTCACCACGGAAGATCTGGATCTGCATAAATGGTGCAGTGATGGGTAGTTCCTGATGCCTCATTTTGTTTACTAGAATTCCCTTCTACTTTTTTTGAAAAACTCTTTAAGCATGAAATTTTGGTTGCTATACTTTCTGACTTCCTTTTTATATTTCTTCGTTAATTCACTTTTATTTTTCTTTTGAAAGATAGTCAATTTTAAATGTCTCTGTGAAATATATTTTAATATTTTGATTTAGACTTATTGTCACTTCTAATTATTTGAAGATTAAGGCTTGTTTCTTTCTTCTTTTATTTTATACAGGATATACACCTCTCTCTCCCTCCTCTCTTCAACTGTCTTCCTTTTGCCATTTTTTTTTGTTGCTGCCGACTGCTGCTGATAACAGGAAAAAATATTTGATCATCACATGTATGTGTATGATCTGAATTCAAACTGCCTTGCTGCTTGACTTTTGGTTGTTTTTCTGCACCTATAATAGACTCTTACAAAAAAAAAATTTAGTGATTTGTTTCTACAATATAATGTTCTGCTCATGATAATTATACATAGCAAAATAGTGGACAATAATTAAACTCTCTCTCAACCCCTAACATCCTGGTTTGAACTCATTTTGACATGTAGTTATTATATTACTGTTGGCACATTTATATGGCGCCAGCCAACAGGAAATAACAAAAAAAAACAATTCCACATACATCTGGGCTACTCAACTAGTAAATATAACTAAGTATTTGTTACACATTATAAACTCTATTACATATATAATGTACAGAAAATACACTAAATATGACATATACCTTGTCATAATTTCAAGGTTTATAATTTACGGTTGAAGTACATGGGTTTTATTTATAAACATTTTCATTTTTGCATATATAACTTAAGAAACATATTTTATATATTTGTAAAACCAGATACAGGAAAAAAAATCACTTATGGGTGAAACACATGGGTATCGAAAATTTTTTTCATTTTTAAGACAAGATTTTTACATTTGTGGCTGTAAACATAGAATACAATATTTTTCTATAGTTGCACAACCAGATACCACAAAAACCATTTACATTTATGGTTGCAACACATGGACATTGGTTTTCATACAAATTTTTCACAGTTTATATATATAAAATCGGAAAACAAACTCGGGTAGGAAGGAAATATACATATCTATCATCAATGATCTCTTACAACCTTTTTTTTTAAAACATACATATAAACAGAATTCAGTACTCAGGGTATGTGGGTGTTTATATCGAAGCCCCACTTGGGCAGCCAAGCCCGGAAAAAAAAATCCACTGTACCGGTCAAAACAGTATGCTCACTTAACAAGGTTCCAAATCCTAAGCAAAAGTACCTCGAATCCGATCATGCTCGAGATACACAGGTCTGGAACAATCCTGAATTCTAACCTATTTGCCTATTCTTCGAATCTCTGACCCAATGAACAACAATTCTGATGACACAGTAAAATTATTTTAAATCCGTGCCCATAAGCAGAGCGGTGGAGCATAAGATCAGACTGATGATGATGATCGAGGTCGGAGTAGCCCAGGAATTACATTTATTATACTTATTTATTAATGCTAAGCTCTTAGCCAACGAAAATAGTTCTAAATATTAACTATAAACTAATAATTCAAAACAAACCAGGATTTACATGAATATATATATTTAATAAATGTAGAAAACGCATATATATGTTACAAAATTGTTTCACGCTTGGAGGGATCTTATACATTTTGAAAACTTGGGATTTGTTTTATAAAATCCCCATTACATCAATAATTGAATAAATACCATTTTATAGAATGTGTTATAAGTTGTGCGGGGTTAATATGTCAATTTACAAGTGTTTACAAATAAAATGTTGTGGATGTACAAACAATCTACAAGATCGGAACAGATTCGGATTACAGAAAGATACACGATAATTTAACATTAATCATTTTGACAAATAAATATAAATGTACGGTCTCAATCATTTATTTACAATCTTAAAATCATCACATATGTTTGATAGGCATTGTTTGGACATGGCGTCTCTAGACTAAGTAGACATAAGGAACAAACAATGCGCAATATTTACGAGAATGAATTATACAAATTGATTTACGTCTCTGGGAATCGATAAAGCTTTTTAAAGAAAAGCAGTTTTTAGATCAACATACTGAACGTATTTTACGAAATGAATCTTTATCTTTAACACATCATTGCGACTTTACTAAGATTAGACAAATGATCAAGTTAATGAGCAAAGTAACGGTACTAGCATACAATAACGAAAATAAGGCCTCATGGCGATTGTGGATATTTCATCATTTAAAAGAATACTTTGAAATGAACTTAGATTGGATATGTCCGCACCTTCTGGCGGAGCGATATCAAAGTAGAGGCTGAGAATGAGACCCCAGATCATTATGTACTGCCATCTGCAGCACATAATCCTCTTAAACTTTACATTCAACAGAGAGTAGCGTCTCTGGTTAGGAACGATTTTGAAAAGAAGGACGGGAGCTTCATGCTTTCGACGTCCCCAATAATAAAACGATCAAGAAATGGAAAGATAAAATATCAGAAAAGAAAATATATGCCAGCAGCGTTTCTATAATTTTATAATATCATTTAAAGTTTGAAAATGGTCTAACCTCTCGCGCAATAATCTGTTTCCAATTCTGAGTCACTTATCTAATCATAATGAATAATAACGCTTCTATTTACAATATTATTAAACTAACCACATTTATATTTAAAGAATCGATTCCCAAATACGTATTAACTGGTGGAATTTGCCCTTCAGGCACCAGCAAAAAGGAATGGATTAATTATAAGAAAGTTCACGATCTTTTTAAAATAGAAAATTAAAGCAAAATTCATCCACAGTAAAAGTTTTTAATTTACTTTAAGAGTAACGAATTTAAAATGAAACCAAACTCGCGAGCAATTTCTATTTAATATAGACAAAACTCTATTGATAAGTTTTAAATAAAGCCCACCCTTTTCCCAAGTAAAACAATTATTTCCCCCCTTACTCGCGAATTTAGCGATTTTGGCACATTAAAGAAAATAAATTATATCTATACATTAAACAAAGTATATGAAATCTTAATGGAATCACACACATTTCGATATATAATTTAATTAAGCGTGAACGGTAAGTTAAAATACATGATATTAATAAAAGATTACTGAGAGAGAGTTTAAAAGCAAAATTAACAGAAGCTTATAAAACAATATATAAATTAAGACATGACGGTTGAACTATAGATTACAAAAGTATTGACTTATAAAGGCAGTTCTATGTTAAAAGGTTACCTAAGAAAAAAAACAGCATGGCGGCGTCATTAGCAATCAGCAGTCGGAAGCAATCATGTTGTATGGTCGGCCAGATGGAACATGGCACTTGTAGGCAGACAGTTCTTCGAGAGAAGAAGAAAAAGGTGCTAGATTCCACTACTCAAAATTCATCGCGCAGAACTTGCGTTGGCTTCTTAAAAGTAATTAACTCAACTGACTAAACTCCTCTGAACTTAACTACGAACTGAAGGTAAACTGAACTGACTTCCTTTGTTCTGTGGTCCCTTTTATAACATTTTAATACTGCCCAGAATGCAATCTCATCTACCAACCTTATCTCTGTAATCCCTTTCAAAAAAAGCAACATTTAATTAGCAAAATATTTTCAGTTGATAAGGCCTGAAATACCATTTTTAACTGTTTTGAAAGATTTGAAAACAACTGATAAACAATTTGTTTTTTTGATTGTAATTAAGATTTATAAATTTTAATTATAGACAACGATTTGACCAAAGATAATTTCAGTATTTCAAGCCTTCCCCATTTTTTTCTTTGTTGTTACATTAAATGCACACAGATATAAAAATAATTACAAATGTATTTTCCAGCAATAAAATTATTGCTTTAGTCAAAATATATATACGCATCACTCAAACTACTGTTTCATTTTTACTAAACAAAGATTAATTTCACTAATCTTTAGAATGATTCGGCATACAGTGTGTGAGTGAATAGCATATATTTATAGCAGGGTCTAAATTGCGGACCCCTAGGAGGTTAGTGTAGATGGTGACACATGAAGCATCGATGATGATTAGACATCAATTGGTTCAATACTAACTACTCTGATGTTTATGTAAACAAAACATACGCTTGATCGGTGTTTTTGGTAGAACGCCATCTGTGGACATAAATACAAGCATTAGCAAGTTTTTTAACTTGCATTTTTGTTTATCATAAATGTACCTTTGAGGTCTTTCTTGCAATGATATAGATTGCAGAGGCTTCTACTATGTGGTGATGCTGAACTGAGATCAGACCCATATAGCTATCTGGTTTGCTATGCTGAGTTTGAAGACATTACGTGTCTAAAAAATTCACACTTGCAAGCTGAATAGAAATTGTTTCATAAACGCTCAGAGTTTGTATTTAGATCTAGTTTCTTTATTCCTGTCTTTCACTGACGATAGCAAATAGCTTGAAATCATGATCTGAAAGTGGATTTATAGTTAGAGATAGTGAATACTAACTACTCTGACGTTTATGTAAACAAAACATACGCTTGATGGGCGTTTTTGGTAGAACGCCATCTGTGGACATAAATACAAGCGTTAGCAAGTTTTTTAACTTGCATTTTTGTTTATCATAAATGTACCTTTGAGGTCTTTCTTGCAATGATATAGATTGCAGAGGCTTCTACTATGTGGTGATGCTGAACTGAGATCAGACCCATATAGCTATCTGGTTTGCTATGCTGAGTTTGAAGACATTACGTGTCTAAAAAATTCACACTTGCAAGCTGAATAGAAATTGTTTCATAAACGCTCAGAGTTTGTATTTAGATCTAGTTTCTTTATTCCTGTCTTTCACTGATGATAGCAAATAGCTTGAAATCATGATCTGAAAGTGGAATTATAGTTAGAGATAGTGAATACTAACTACTCTGACGTTTATGTAAACAAAACATACGCTTGATCGGTGTTTTTGGTAGAACGCCATCTGTGGACATAAATACAAGCGTTAGCAAGTTTTTTAACTTGCATTTTTGTTTATCATATATATATATATATTGTAACCATATGTTTTTGGCTCAATGATAGTCAGTGATCCAGTATATAAAATTTTAAATTTCAATTAGTAATAATTTGTTAAGATATTGAAAATCAGTGTGTAGAAATCAGTTATAAAGTGAAATGCTTGTGGATTATAATTTTCCAACTAAGCAAAAGCTCACTAAGAAATATCTTGAAAGTGATGATGATCTTGACTGTTTGTGAAACACTGGAAAATCTGATAGAGTGGATATGAATCTCATAAACATTTTATCACAAGTTCCAGTGGCAGCTATTTCAAATAATATTTTAATAGTATTAAAACCAATTTAGAAGTATGAAAATATGTAACACTTTATTATTATTATTATTAAACAGTAATTAAAAATAAACAACAAAATCAATTTATAATTCTTCTAAATTTTCTTTATAAACAATCTTTAAATATATCATATTTTAATTTAAATTGAAATATAACAGTCTAGATTTCTTTCACTAGAGGGATACAAATATTAATTTATTCACATTTTACAGTGATTGGATCATTTAGGACCAATCAGGCATTACAATACAAGGAATAAATACTATAACAAGTTTGTAGGGGGGACTACTAAGAGAAAGAAAATCAAAACAAGACATTAACTCTCCACTTATGAAATAAAATATAAGGAATAAGCTGAAAAATAATAACCTTGAAAATTAATTTGGATAAAATCTCATGATTATATGGAAATAAACAGCATGGAGTAGAAACTTAATAACTCTGTAATATTTCAGCACTATTTTTTATCGATCGTATGATTCTAATTTTGCCTGCTGGCGAAGCTAGAATGACCGCTATCTGGATAAATATTTGCCTCAATATGTACTATTTGAAACAAAGAACAATACCAGATAATGTAAGTGATTACTTTTGTTTTCTTTATCTTAAGCAATTGTCAGATTTAAGAATGATGCGAAAATTATTTAGATTGAAAAGAAAAAGATTAAAGTGTTTTGATTTTCATGCCACTATTAAGCATAAATCTGAAAAATACGTTGTTTATAAATTGTCATCTCAATAGGAATAATCTCAAAATAATTTTGAAGAAAAGTTTTAAGAGAGATAATAAACAAATTAAAAGTCATTTTTAAATTATATAAAATTTAGTCAATTCATAAAGAAAAATGCATAACTTATGTCTTATATTCATTAGAGAAGAAACTCATCTGCTAGTGGTGTTTGGCACTAATTTGTGTAGCTGGTAAAAATAGAAAAATGACAGAATATTAATGCCAAATATATTTTATTGATAATAACTTACTATTGAACCAATTTTTCTTAACATTATTAAACACATATGAATTTGCTGATATAAATGAATGAATGGATATTTATCATTTTTTTATCTGGATTATGCAACATATAAATTAGTAATACTTTAAGTGTTTAAAATTGCCCAGATGATTTAAAATTCTAACAGATATTACTGTGGACAGAAAAACAAAGTAAACAAAATCCATAAATGATTTTAAAAAGTTTGTTTTAAAGATCGTAATAAACCTATTTTAATTGTGCTGCATTTGGAAAAGAGTAAGTTATAGATTAATTATAAATGCCTATAATGTCATATTTATAATTGAATAAATTCTTTTTAGTATAACTAAAAACATCTTAATTGCTGATAGGAAGGAAGTGAAGTATTTATTTATTTTTATCATTATTGAATAACTTGCAAAGTAATAATATTTTAAACTGTTTTAAACTTGCCCAGATCATTTAAAATTATGACAAATCTTCACACGGATGGAAAAACAAAATAAACAACTCAATAAATAATTTTAAACCTATTCTTATTGCCTTTGGAAAATGTTTAAATATTGTCTCACGATACTGATATAAGGATATAAACCAACAAATGATTTTATTGCCTTTGGAAAGTGTTTAAATGTTGTCTGAATATGCTAATATCAAACAGGATAATCAAAATGTATATATTTACTTAGGAATATTTGCTTATAATATCCGTTTTTTGTCCTTTTACTCATAAGAATGGATCAAACTTTATCTACTAAAATAAAGTCTAATGGGAGAAAATGTAATGTTTGTTTATTTTTGTTATTGCTATATATAATATTGTAATACTTTTTTTTCTTTCATGTGTTATTCAGGCATTAGTTTTTTTTTATAATTATATATTTTATGATGATATAAAATGTACTTAGTAAGGATATAGAGATGTATAAAGAAATATATACATCTAATACACATATATTTTTTTTATTTTTCCAATTAAGGGAAACATAATATTGAATATCATTTATCTGGTAAAAGAGAGAAATATTTATCTCTTGCACTGCTAAAACAGATGTTAATATTATATTGAGGGGGAACAAACAGACCCAAACTTGTCAAAATTATACACATAATGACACAATTGTTCTATTATATAAAATAATTTAATATGCATTTCTTTTATTGCTTAATTTTGTCTATGAAGGAACATGTCCATTTTAAATACAAAATGTAAGTTAGTCTTTATTGTTTATGTGTACATGGCTTGCTATAACCAAAAGTATAATTGGTATTTTAAAATAATTAAGGGTCATCTTACTTATATGTTGGTGGTTTGTTTATAAAACATTAATAGTTTCTGCATTGTGAAATGGAATATTTATATTTCCATTTTTATTATTAGTGTTGTTTTACCTTGCTATTGTATTGATCAAAATTTGTGACAGCTATTAGCTGATGAGTTTGTACCACATATAATGGCATCAAATATAATAATAGTAATATTGTGCATGGGCTGATGGAGAATCCCCCATTGCGGATTAAATGAGAGGATGATATTGTCGAGGCTGATTAATAGTTAGTGCTTAGAACATAGTTAATCCTAAAAGAAAATGATCCCATGGTCTGAATTCTATTTTCCAGTGAAGAGAAACTGCCCGCACTTTTATACCTATGAAGGTATTGGAATTGGCCATATTATTATACAACTATCATGTTTTGTAGAGCCCCCCCCCTATTGTTAGATCCCTCATGAAGTTATAGAGTTAGTTTTCCACCATGTATGGTGAAGTTTAGGATTTCAAAATCAAATAGCAAGGATAAGATAAAGTCAGATTAAGGGACACTGATATATCTATAGTGTTTGTCTAATTGGAATAGTGTCTTTATGATGTGTAATCTTCATCAGTTTATAGACAAACCAACCAAAATTTACTAGCATTTGTATAACTTCTGTATAAAAGAACAAAGGATGTACATGGACAGTGTGGATTGGTCTTCATCAAGTAGTGATTCACAGATAGATCGATAAGATCAGTTAACTATTAAATGATTAGGTTGTGACCATAGGCAATGTTTTGGTGTCAGGTGTGCATTTAACTTATATGATGTCTGTCCTACATCAATGTAATAAATCTTTTTATTGTAAATGATAATAAATTAATAATTGTACTGAATATGATAATTGCCTTTATTATATTCTAATAAATCTAATAGCTATAGTTTAATATACTAAATTATAACTTAGAGGTTTTACATTTAAAAAGTTGTGTATATCCCAAAAAACCTAAGTTTATTTTGTTTTATAATTTAAATGCTAAGTTAGCTTAAATAAGGTAACTATCTTATTCTATAAGATAGAATAACAAAAGAAACATATCCAAAAATGTTTTGTCTTATTTACTATGGTCAATGGGATACCTGTAAATTTACATCCCTGATTTTATTTGATGAAGCCATCTTGTTTCATGCAATGTGTCTGAAACAATGTAAATAATGTAAATAAATATTGTTGTGTTAAAAATTTATTTAGTTGTCAGTAGTCTTATTGCTAATCAACACACCCACACATTATTATTGTTATTGCTATCAACATATCCTATGATTATATGGAAATCATCATCGATCAATATTATATAAGTCACTACATGTTGGTATATCAGAATAATTTTGTTAAGTCCTATAATTTATGGGTATATCTAGGGCATCATTACTTAATAATCAAAATAATGGTAACCTAGAGTGTATTATTTTAAGTGGTATACTAAAATATTAAACACTTAATATTGGTTTAATCAGTTTATTTGAATCTGCAGATCTATCGTTCTCTGATCTTGATCACATTGTTTATAATTATTTGAGAAAGAAAGTTAGTAATTATTGTGGTTAGCTATTGAAAAGTTATTCATATTTCTTGAAGCTCCAAGTATATAATAGTTATGGAGTTTATAAATTTTCTTTGAAATTAATAAATATTGTATGTTAATTCGATTTGGTATTAAGAGCTGTTTTGTGCATTATATTTGGGTAGTGGCAAAATCCCTTTCACTGACCCAAGTATTTCTTGGATAACAAGCTTTAAAGTATGTGAACCCTGAGAAGAATAAGTTATATTAATTTGCAATGTAGAATCTGAGTTTATGGTAAATTTTATATTTAGTTATCTATTGTAGTTGGATTGGAGTTATGTTACATTCACTATTTTATAAAAGTCAACCAAAGTTTAAAGTATCAATTGCTTCTTTTGTCTGAAATGTATAGCTTGTTTTGACTTTATGGTGAATATTCTGGTTTTGTTAAGCTTGGAATCTGTATTTGATTTAGTTGTCTTATTATCATTTAATTCCATATCAAATTTGGAGTTTTGGACATCATCTTTCATCATCATCATTCTTCTCATCTGTCATTTCAATCTTTATTCTACTTTCATCCTAATTCACTATCCTAATTAACTCACCATTCATTAGCTCTTATTCCATTATCATCTTAATCATCCATTAACTCTTATTCTACCATCATCTTAATCAGTCATTATCCTGATACATCTTCATTCTTTTCTCTTCATTCTCAGACTCATTTCATTTTATTATTTAATTATTACTTATTTTCATCATCCATTTAGTCATCTACATCCTAATTTACTTATTGCCTAATTTATATTTTAATTTCATATTCATTCCATCAATCTAATTATTATTTATTTATTGTTTTGATAAATATTAAGTTCATTTCATAACCTTTTGTTTGTTTGTTTGTTAGTTCATGGATTTTGAAGCTAGTTTGACCAGAAATTATTAATCACCTTGTGATATTCTTTAAGTTGAGTTTCATGCAAGCTTAGTCAATAAAGAAATCATATCTTTAGTTTAACATTTATTTTTAGACATATGTTCAGGATTAGTTGTAGCTAGAAAGGTTACAGAGAAAGACGTGTTTTTCAAATGTGTAATTGGACTAGTAAGATGAGTATGATAGGTCACATAGAAGGATTATGACACCTAAAAATGTGGCATGATTCGTTTATGATTACAACAATCTAGTAGAAGGTTACAGGGGAGATTATGGTGCCCAACATGGGGCATGATTATATATATATATATATATATATATATATATATATATATAGTACCACTAATGAATAATAGTGCTCCATGGAAAATTGTGTTTACAATTATTAAAAATAAAAATTTTCATAGACAACGTAAAGTTTAAAATTAATAATGAATAATAAAATCACTGCCAGTAAATGGTTGAAATAAAAACATCTTGTTTAAAGAAATAATTAAAAGTCTAATAAAAGGAAGTTTAATATAAAAGTTTAGGGTTTTAAAAATTAAAAAAAAAAAAAAATAATCTATAAAAGTTTAAAGAGTTTTAAACTTTTGTATAAATATCATTTATCAATAAAAGTTACAATTGATTAGTTAGAAGGGGGAGTGAAATTCACCTTAGAAAAATTAAAAGTAGTTGAATTTCAAGTAATCAAGAATTAAAAGTATGTCAGTTTAAACTATAAATCCTTTATATAGAATTAAAGATATTGTTGTTTTATTTAATTTAAAGAAAAAAAAGTAATCTTAAAAACTAAATAACAAGTTGATTTTAAATCTTTACATGCATAAATAGCAAATGATTGTAAATATAAAGAAATAGTAAAATAAATATGGGTGTGTGTTGATAAAATAAATGTGTGCAGATTAAAAATATTAAAAATATAATGAAATATGAAAGTTAAAAAATTAAAAACAGATGATAGCATATAATTGGAATTTTCCACAAGGATTGCATACAAACCAAAATAGCAATTGCTACTAATTAAAAAATCCACAAACAACAGAATAAGCAAGGGCTACCAACTGAAAACAGGATTAAAATCTTATCAAAAATGTAATCAAAAACAGTGGCTGAATTTCAACAATAGATATAGCTGGTGGATATAAAAACTAATTAACAAAGTGACAACAGGTCATCATATAAATAGAGTTGAGTTCACAATAAAAAAAATCAAGCAGTCAATCAGTTCTTCAGTTTATAGTCAGTTTTACAATCAGTCTTCTCATGTATTCAGAGTCAGTATTTTTATGACAATGCAGTGTTGACAGTCATTGGAAGCATATGGCCAGGCTCCAGCCTTAAGTCCAATGGAAGATCAGCAATTTCACCTGATGAAACCTGCCTAATAACTTAAAACAGCCAGATATATCTAACTCCCTTGACTAATATTATCATGAAATAGTAATCATAGAAACCTTCACAAAAAACATCAAATCCAACTGGTTGGGAAAATGCACATGAAGCAAAAAACAGAAAAAAGTCAACATCCAAAATCCTATAGGTAATGAATAACTTTTCTTATTCCATTTCTGATATTAAAGTAGTCATTGCAATAATGTGAAGTCTCTGGAGTCAGTAAAACAAATGAATTATATAGCATGCATAAATGAACTATTGATGTGCATGTTTTAAATGTTTTGTGTTTATTTAATAGTCTTGTTATATTATATTATATTGTGTGATTTATTAACTGTGCATGTAGTTATATAAAAAAAATCATTGTTTAAGTTGATTAAAAATTTATAGTAGTAGTTTCTAGATTATAATAGTAAACATTGAATTCTTGTAATTGTTTTAATGCTGAATTATATTACTATGGTATATCTTATTATAATATATGTGTGCCTGAGGTTATTATAAATCATTGTCTAATTTAATTAAGATTTTATAAAAGTAGTTTAAACTTTACAATAATAAATATTTAATTAAAATAAATTATCTTTAAGCTTAATATTTCTTGGTCAATTCTTTTACCATTAAATAAAGTAACAGTATATTATATTATCATTTTGTTTGAACTAGTTGGAATATCTTAGGTGCTAAATTAGTTCACCATCATTCAAAGCATGTTATTTACTTTGGTAATTAACTGGCACCTGAGTTTACTCTGAAACAAAAAAAAAGTGCTTTGAATGATAGGTGTTGAATTTTGCAGCCAAGAAGATATCTGTGTCCTGGAAATGTGGTCTTAGTTATATATATATTATAACTTTGGCTTGGATACAGGTCCTCTTTGGGTACTCTTTTTTCTGCCTAAGGTACTATGATAGAGCAATACTTAAATTGCATTGGTGCAGATCAGATTAATAAATAAGTGTATCATATTTTTCATATAAAAAAGTCTTATAATTTTGCTTTCACAAGTTTTTTTTTATTTAAAGAGTTCAAAGTTCATGCTAGAGATTTTGTTGTTCCTATTTCAATCTAAAAAATTATTCCACCTAGTTTAATTGGGGACCAATGTGGGTGAAGAACCTTTATAAATGACAGTTAACTAAATATTTTTCTTGAAAATAAAAATTTAAAGAAACACTAAATTGCATAATTGTATTTAAGAAAATGGTATAATTTAAATAAAGAATTGATTGAAACATTTTTTCTTTTAAATGAAAAGAGAAAAAGAAAAGACAGTCAGATATTTTGGGCAGAGTTAAGGCATTGAGAACCGGTAGAGAAATAGTACAAAGGATTGGAAGCAGTCATATGTTCTGTTTTAAGAAAAAAGTAAACAGTAGTAACATTTCATGTTTTGTTGAGTGCAAAGAGATAATAAATATTGTGTTTAATTTTATTTGTGGTTTTTAAAAAATAGTACAGCGTAATAATAGATAAAGAAATGGAGCTGAAAGAAAGCCCAATATTTTTCAAAAATCCCCAAATAATAAAAAAGAGAAAGAAGAGAGTGAGTCACAGAAGATAATGAAAATGATGATGAATATGATGACAGAAATACAAGAAATCAAGCAAGGTCAGCTAGAACTCAAAGAAGAAATGAAGGAAAAAATTAATCAGGTCAAAGTGAAAATTATTAAGGAAATGAAGGCAATGAGACATGAGATAACAGTAAAGGTAAAGAAAAACCAAGAAATCATAGAGTCAGATTTGGTTAAAGAAATTTAGGAAGTTGAAAAGGAAGTCAAGGTAGTAAGATATGTATGTGAAGGGAAGGATAAATTTGAAAATGTAGATCAAAAGATAATAGGACAAGATAGCATTAAGTATAGCAAATTGGAAATGAAAATAATACAGGTAGAGAATAATGTAAAAGAGTTTTTACAAAGAAATAAAAATAAAAATGTTAAAGTAAATGTTAATTTTAAACATAGATTTAAAACAAAGAGAAAGAGCCGGAAAAAATATTCTCAGTTTGAAAAACTACGGAGTTTTGCAAAGTGCAAAGGTTTTTTAATTTATGAGGCAGAAAATAGAATGGAATGGGAAACAGATAAGGCAAAAAATTATAAGTGAGGGATAGATGAAAGGAGAAAGTTAATTTATATTATAGAGTTAGTGAAAAGAAAGAAAGAATTGCCTGACAAAGTTTAGGAGTTAGTTAATGGACAGAATGTTAATGTAATGAAAAAAAAACAAAGGACTGGAAATGGGTAATGAATTTAATGGAAAAAAATCTTTTGACATAGGTGATAAACCTGAATAGGAAAATTTCTCTATTTAAAACTAAAAAAAAAACAATCAGGAAATGTTTTGGAAAATAATAATAATGGAGGCATCACTAAATAAAAGATTTGTTTCTCCATTCACATATTAATAAAAAAAAAAAGATGTTCATAAATAAATAGGTCAAACAAATGGTTTAAAGTAATGTTAGTAAAAGTAAGTAAATGAATAAAATAATGGAAATAAATGTATAATAAAATCAAGTTAAATAAAAAAAATATATATCTGTAGAAAAATAGTAAAGTAGCATAATAAAATAAAATGTTTTTTAATACACACAAGTTAATAAAAGAAAGTTGAATAAATATGTCAAAATAATGTTCATAATGGTTTAAAAATAATATTGTAAGATTAATAAATAATATAAATGAAATATAAATCTAAGTTTAAGTTAGGAGGGTATAAGTGATTGTAGATAATTGAAAGGAGTGTAACAAGTATAGAAATAAGTTTTAAGAAAAGTTAAAGCTATTGGCTGGATGAAACTCGTACCCATAATGGACTGTCATGGATCACATCTCAGGGGAGAGTTCCCATTCTCTTTAAAAATGTGCACTGGGAACAACCAGAGTAAGCTGCAAATCACTACTTTGTGGGAGAGTCCCTATATTGCATATCTCATTCCAAAGCATAAGTCGAATTGGACAGTGGGTAAATCCTGCCATTTACAGTGATCTTTTCTTTTCCAAAGTCTGGTAGGAAAAGTGGCAAATGAAGCTTTGTTTATATATATATATGTGTAAGCTGGTATAAGCCAGAAAACTGTGTCTGCCTCATTTTAAAATCCCTGCCTCAAAAAATAATATTGTCCTCATAGTCATCATTCAGTATGAGATCATTGACAGCAATGTCATCAGCATTAGAGGGAAGAAAAGCATAGTCAAAACAGATTGCCCTGGCATGTATAGTTTTAGATATAAAGAAAGTAAATTTAGAAAAATAAAAATTAATGTAAATAGTTGTCAGATTTAATAAAGAAGTTATCAGAGATAAAATGGTCAAACTGACACATTTTACTTTTGTCAGGGAGTGGTGTAATGTATCTCTAATGAATAATAGTGCTCCATGGAAACTTGTGCTTACAATTGTTAAAAATAAAACTTTTCATAGACAATGTAAAGTTTAAAACTGATAATGAATAATAAAATCACTGTCAGTAAATGATTGAAATAAAAACATCTCATTTAAAGAAATAGTTAAAAGTTTAATAAAAGGAAGTTTAATATAAAAGTTTAAGGTTTTAAAAATAAAAAAATGAAAAAAATAATCTTATAAAAGTTTAGAGTTTTAAACTTTTGTATAAATGTCATTTATCAGTAAAAGTTACAATTGATTGGTTAGATGGGGGAGGGAAATTCACTTTATAAAAATTAAAAGTAGTTGAATTTCAAGTAATCAAGAATTAAAAGTATATCAGTTTAAACTATAAATCTTTTACATAGAATTAAAGATACTCTCTTTTTATTTAATTTATAGAAAAAAAGTAATCTTAAAAACTAAATAACAAGTTGATTTTAAATATATACATGTGTAAATAGTGAATGATTGTAAATATAAAGGAATAGTAAAATAAATGAGTGTGTGTTGATAAAACATATGTGTGTGGGTTAAAAATATTAAAAATATAATGAAATATGAAAGTTAAAAAATTAAAAAACAGATAAAAGCATATAACTGGAATTTCCCACAAAGATTGTATGCAAACAGAAATAGCAATGGCTACCAATTAAAAAATCTATGAATAACAGAATTAGCAATGGCTACCAACTGAAAACAGGATTAAAATTTTATCAAAAATGTAATCAAAAACAGTGGATGAATTTCAACAATGAATATAGCTGGTGGATATAAAAACTAATTAACAAAGTGACAACAGGTCATCAAATAGAGTTGAGTTCACAATCAGAAAAAAATCAAGCACTCAATCAGTTCTTCAGTTTACAATAAGTTTTAGAATCAGTCTTCTTATGTATTCAGAGTCAGTGTTTTTTATCACAATGCAGTGTTGACAGCTGTTGGAAGCATACGGCCAGGCTCCAGCCTTAATCCAATGGAAGATCAGCAATTTTTCTCCATAAAAGTGATGCTTGCCTAATAACTTGAAACTGCCAGGAATATCTAGCTGCCTTGACTAATAGTATCATGAAATAGTAATCATAGAAACCTCCACAACAAAACCTCAAATCTAACCAGTTGGGAAAATGCAAATGAAGCAGCAAACAGCAAGAAGTCAACATTTGAAATCCTATAAGTAATGAATAACTTTTTTTATTTCATTTCTGATAATAAAGTAGCCATTGCAATAATTTGAGGCCTCCAGAGTCAGTAAAACAAATGAACTTTATAGCATGCATAAACAAACTATTGATGTGTAAGTTTTAAATGTTTTGTGTTTATTTAATACTCTTGTTATATTATATATTGTGTGATTTATTAAGAGTGCATGGAGTTATATATTAAGCATTATTTTAATAAAATAATGGTAGTCACATAATGAAAGAAATAAGATGCATTTTGACTTCAATTCATCATCTAAATAATAACTGAGTAATAGAATTTTCAGAAAATCATTAAATAATCAAACATTTCATATGGTGTTTGGATCAAGTAAAACAACATCATCAAATCTGAACATGTTCATCATTAAATTATAGAATAGTGCAATCATATTATATTGGATATGTAAATGTGTGTGCGTGTGTGGAAACATAGTACATGAATGCATGTTAAAAAAGAATTCTGAATAAAGCTTTTACATAAGTAAAACATTTATTACAAAATAATTAAATAAACATTTGTTTTTCTAATTTATGCATATACATGCTTTGGATAATTCCAACATGAAAGATTAAATAGTCTACATGAGAATAAATAAAATAAAATAAACTTTCTAATATTTTATTTCAACATATGCCAGCTATCAGTTCATTCTGATAATCTTATGAAAAAAAACATTATAATACTAGCACTAAAATAATAAACATGAAACTAAACTTCTTGGTATTTTACTTATAAAATATACTCAAGCTATCAGTCAATTCTGATAAACCTATGACACAGAAGCAGTACAAACATTACACTAAGATAACTAAGTATAAAATTAACTTTTTGGTATTTTACTTCAAATACACATACATTACCAGTCAATTCTGATATGCTTATGGAAAAGGAAACCTGATTTAAACATCACACCAGAATAATTAAACATAAGATTATTTTTTGGTATTTTATTTTCAATACACTGAAGCTATCAATCAATTCTGATATGCACATAAAAAAGAAAACTATTAAACACTGGCATTAAAATTATAAAATGTAAAACCAAAATTTTTGGCATTTTTATTTTAAATGCACATCAAAATAATTTGAGAGGGGTTTAAATCTATCCTTTACAAACCAAATGAATAATTCTATTAAATGGTTACACTTTCTTTTCTTTGGCTTGCTGATTCAAAATGATGATGAAACACTCTGAAAGTTTATGGTATAAAATCTAAATTAATTAACATGATATGATTTGAGACAATGATTAAAGTTACACATTAATGATGGATTTTTTCCATATCTTCTGAATGAATAATATTTTATGCATGCATCTGAATTATGCTACCTGTTATAAAATAATTAATATAGCTAAATCCAATCAGTTTACTTATGAAACCAAAAAATAAAATGTCAATATGGACGAAGCCATAGCCAACCAAGCTTTAACACTAATTCTACTCCAGCTGTTCTGTGAGAAAAATCAATTTTACCTTTATTTTATTTTCTTGTCAGCAAACTATATTATGCTTCACTATGAATAAATGATGGGAAAAACATTCCACATAAATTTATAAAAGATAAAAAGACTTTCTTAACTCTAATCATTTTAATAACAGAACACAATGAGTTCCTGGCTGAATTCTGAGGCTTAAAAAATGGTGTGTACATAATCTTATCACTAAAAAACAAAATAAATGCACTACTTGACTTCACATACTATAATTATCATAAAATACAACTACTTAATCTGGAGAATATAATCCACTCCTGACAAATATTTCAACAAACTAAGGGAGAGCTCTCTCAATCCCTAAAAATGCAATATATAACCACTCATGATGAGTATTTTAATAAACTGATGGAGAGTTCTCTCAATCCCTGACAATACAATATATAACATAAACATTTTCTTTCTTCATAGTGAAACAGTAAGATTCGTATTCGAATCTTAAGTTTCACCTTTTTCTGTCGTCTCTCACTGACCGGTTTATCCCGCCCAAATTTAAACTTTTTGATATCGAATTGTGTGTGTAACAATATTAAAAATGTATAAATATATGTAGAATTCAGCATAAACACGCACACATTTCGATCTCAAATTAAAGGCAATAAATAGGGATAAAATCATATAATTTAGATTTCTTTTAGCTATATAATTTTGTATAATTTTAATCATTTATTTTGGATTATAAAGTTCGTATTTTTTGCTTTGTTTAAATTTCGTTTAATAATAATTCTAAAAAAATCTGATGTAATATTTAGTTAAAAGTTAAAATAATCTTATGTTCCCTTTTTGTCTTTGAAATTGAAAAGCATCGGTCAGTGATAGATAATAGATTAATTAAAGAAAAATTCCCCAAAGTATAATTAGTAAATGTAAAATGTAAACAATAGAATGGCAGCTTTCTTTAATTAAAAACCAACAAAATGTGTTGATTATCCTCAGGGCAGATTAAGTAGAACCTAAAAATATCTTAACAAAAATGTGAGAGATCAAGATTAGAAAAGAGGCCATCTTAGACTTGCTGGAGACATTCACTTAAACTTTAGCTTTGCTCTTGATCACTGAGAGTCTCCAAAAATAATAAAAATAATTTGTTCCTGCCAAGGTATGACCGAGTAAAGCACCTGGATTATTCTCCATCGGGAGATGGCCTATCGGATGTTGAACTTTCCATTGCCCATCATAAATTCACCATGAAGATCTGCTGCCTGAAATGAATGAGAAAGCTGCTGCTGCTGTGAAATTAAATGAAATATCTAAATACAAGAAAGACTTGCCACTCATGAACTGTTTGCTGCTAAACTAATGGAATCAGAAAACTTCTTATAAAACAGGTACCTGTCTGTGTTCAAACTCTAGAGTACTCTAATAATATGCTATAGCTCTTCTTCATAATACTTATCTAAATTATAAAATTTAAAAACTATCATTTGTATAACTAAAATTGAATAATTAATTTAATGTGTAAATTTCTCTAATAATCTAGCTTACCTCACTCTATCTTTCTTGGGTGTGTATTTCTCAAATCTACATTTTATCTATAGTTATTATTTAATTATTGCCTGCTCATAATTGTCTCAATTTTCAAAGTTTAAATCTATGATCGCTTGGAACAATGAATGCGTGTCAAATTTTCATTAATATTTGCTTTCATAATTAACTTAACTTTCATATAAATCGACACGCATTCAATGCTTCATTTATTGTAATGCAGGGGTCTACAACTTCACAAATGGCTGGCATATTAGTTGTAATAACTCCCAGTTTAGATATGTTTTGTATATATTAAATCTTAATGAATAATTCCATCAAATTACATTTCTTTGAGAGTCGCCAACATTTTTTAGTAAATGTTGATAATGTAGGGCCTAGTTAGAAATCTATTTTAAATCTCATCATAATCGTTTATACAGTATACATATGTTACATTTTAGAGACGCGATGACCCATTCTGCCGTGAAATTTCTGGATTCTTCAGGGTTGAAATTAATCCCAGTCGTCCTACACAAGCGGGCATAATGGGTGCTCCCGTAGGATTTGACAATGTCATGCAGCCAGCCGGAAAAACTGCGACACGGACCGCTTGTCCCTGGTTATGCTTATGTGACACCTTCCTTCGTCGGGCCGAGGCAGAGACCAGCCCATCATTCTTATAAACCCATTCGCGGCATTGCAGTTTCAATATACTGCCATTCCATATCACCTTTCTAAAGTGTACCACGTGTTCCTTTACTTAGTTTTATTATTCTATATATCACTCCGCCTCTGCATTATCTTCATAATTCACTCTCAAATAAATGTTTGCCATTAGTCATAAAATAAAGATTTTAATTAAATAAATATATGTTCGCTGCTACTCTTAAATCTTACTTTAGACTCTTGCATTGCAAAGGTATAAATTCCCCAAGGCATGCACTAGAAATACTTACTCTAGAATTTTAGGTAGCTAGATGACGCCTTCAAATAATTGAATTCCTTTTTTAAACATTACAGTATCGGAAATACCGCTACTGAAGTCCTCAATATAAAATAATGTCTAAATAAATAAATGTATTCTTTAAAATATAATCATGTCACAAATCCCGCTACTGAAGCTTTGAATCAACAAAATATTATTAGTAAATGATTGTTTTATTAAAATGTATTAATAAATAATTTTAAACTATACGTCTGCAGTTACGTTTCATTTATTCGATACCCATTCTATATAATATTTCCTCGATTATGTAAATATGAATGTTTAATTAATATTAGTTTGATTATTGGCTAACTCGAGAATAAAATCATGAATCTCTTGTATATCCCTGACCACCGTGCCTAAGGAAATATTTACTAATGTCGCATCAGATGCGTTGTTTCGTGGATTGTATTGTGGAACCGATAAACTATGTTCGAACTCAGTACCACGGGTGGCTTCGCTACTCCATGGTGCTGCTGTTCTGTATGGTGGTCGAATTTTGCACTATGTTTACAAGTCCCACGTTTTCTGACCGTTACAATAGCCAATAAATACATTTTAATCTAAGCATAAAAAGTAAATTCATTCTTAAATAAATCCTTAATCTTTTCACTTCTTTTTGACACATTTCATCATCCGAAACCAATTTTGCAAGTCATTTCTATTTTCAATTCAACAATTATATAACTGTAATAAATAACAGACAGGTATATAAGCATAATAATACATAAACAATTTCAAATCACATGCAATAAGGAATATTGTGATGACATTAATTAATAAATTGTATAATAAAAATGAATCTCTCATTTTTGATGAAGTATAATGTATTAACATAATTATTACTAAATAATCCACATTATTTCTAGTGAAGCATAAGACCATAAATTGAAATTAAAAAAATTTGATTTGGGATAAACAGTAAATCTTTAAATTTGAGGCAAAATAATTATTGAGAAACAAACCTCATAAACTCTTAAAAACTCAAAGATAAAACAATAAGTTTTATTCAGTTATCTCTTCTCAAAAATAAGCTGTCAACTCCTTAATAGCAAACAGATATTTCTGTTGCCAATATCACATATAGAAATACATTTAGAGAACAAAACTATATTAAAATAATGACTAATTACCCAGTACAATATTTCTCCATATTATACTTTTCCAAGACTTTCTTGAAGAGAGAAATATTAATTGAATAATAATAAAAAAAATATAAGAAATAATTAGTCTATCTATCTATCAAATGCTAACAAAAATAATAATAGTCATTGAAGTTTTTTTTTGCTGAAACATAAAAGTTCATTTACAGTCTGTAGATGACACATCTTCATCATGTATGAAAATGATGATGATCATTTGTATAATTATAAATATGGATAAACACATAACAATTTTCTGCAGGGAGATAAATATTAATTGGATCCAATTTAAAAGCATTTCAAAATTCTTAGCGATAGCAAATGAAACTGCTGGTAATATAACATGAAAATCTTCATTATGGCAAATAAATATTTAATACTGCATACGTTGAGCAATAATTTATTATTTAATTCATTAGACTTGATTAAGCATTTGTTCCAAGTTTTCAAAAGTCATTCACTAGCAAATAACTACTTATTTTATAACATTCATTTAAATTCATGTAAGTTTATTGATAATATACTTTAATAAAAAATCAAATGCAAATGAGAACAATAAAATAAAAGAAATTCACATCCAATTTCATGCTCTTCTACTTGTTCATTTATCAGCACATTTAGAAATAAGTTAATAATTCATTAATTATATGTCACTCATTCTGTATCTTAATTCTAGAGATGCAAATGGTTAGGTATATATTTTTGTCAATAATAATAATAATAAAGCAGGTTAGAATAAGTTATCTGCACACATCCTTCCATTTAATCTTTATTCCTTTATAACTAGCAAAAATTATCAGCAAAGAGTTTCTGAAGTGTTTTATAAAAAAGTTCAGCATAAATCTTCAAGAATAATAATAAAATTCACACATTCCAGTAATTTCTTTAATGTTAGAGATTAAATCTAGGTAAATCAAACTTATAATGCAGACATACATGTCAATTAATTCTTTAATACTAGAAATAAAATTTAGGCAAAGTAGATTTGACATATAAACATGCATTTCAATTATTTTTTTATATTATAAATTAAAGTTAGGCAAAGCAGATTTATAATATAGACACACATACACATCCTAAGTGATGGTTTTAAATGTAAATTAGTCAATTAGAAGTAGGAAAGATATATCTTATTTTTGAAGTGATTTAATCTGCATTTCAATTTTAATTTTCCTCAGTAGAATTTCTGAGCTGTTTTCACCCATAAAATTAATGGAAGTCTTTACTTTTGAACTTGATCAATAAAAGAACCAATTTGTAGAGACAAATTTGTACTAATAAAAACTTTTTCATGGAGAAAGAATTGTTGAAATTAGAAAAGCCAACTTTTCGTAAAAGTACCCCTTTTATATCTGATTATTAGCCAAGCATTTGTTCCTTCCACCAATTCAAGGTCATTCGAAAGTTCTTTCTAAAAACAACAAATGTTATTCCTCCCATTGCACTGGCATAATTAGTTACAAAATATGCAAGAATCTTTCTCTCTTGAAAAAGAAAAAAAAAAAATATTTTGTCTTTTAAAAAAAAATATTAAATTGAACCAAGTCTAAAATCTTTTACATTTCTAAAGTAACAAAATAAAAAATAAGCAATAATTATTTTAGCAAATAAAATAATTGTTAGTGTATTTGTCTGTTTGATAATCTACTGATCCAGTGATCTATTAATTCATTTAAATTGCGTTTTAACTGGTTATCCAAGATATGATTATGAAATTAAATATTTTACTGTAATTCAGGATATTTGGTAGTTTAATGAAGTACATGAATGAAAATGAAGTTGAAAGATGGCACAAGCATACATGCACATTCACAAATGCTGTACTACAGGTACTAAACCAATCTGACTAAAATGAAAGTTTCTATGCTGATGAGTCAAACACAATGCACTAATTACATTATTGATTGAGGTACTAAAGCAAATAAACCAAGAAATTACCTAAACAAATACCAATACTGTCTTGCAGACAAATAAGACAAACTTGGATCAATTTAAACTAAACTGACAATTTTTGTGACAAGCCATCCCATTTCTATCATTAAATACTCACTGAAGAAAAATATTAAATATCTCAGAACCTTCAAATTATATCTGTAAGTGCTTTTAAACAAAATTTTAGGTCATTAAAAAGATTTTACATTTCAGGTTATTTCATTTTTTTAGTAAGATGCAATCAGCTATTACTGATACAATGCTATATAATTACAATTTGATGCCTATCCAGAAGGTTACAATATATATATATATATATATGTGTGTGTGTGTGTACATATATATATATATATATATATGTGTGTGTGTGTGTGTGTGTGTGCCTGTGGGTGTTTGTTCATGTCAAATTTCTTTATACAAAAATACTATTCACATAAAACAATGTTGTATAATCATTGCAAATAGAGTCTTTTGGGCATTATATATGTGTAGGTGTATAGTGTGCATGTCAAATTTATTAATATAAATATATGTATATAAAAACTATGTGTATATGTATTATAAATAGAAATATACATTTAGAAAAATGGATAATTAATATATAAAACTAATAAAAATAATTATGAGTAAAACAATATTGGTGCTATTAGCACCTACTCGCAATGCTATTGTTTACATTTATTATTAAATTTCTCTGCTAAGTGCTTTTAAGAAGCATGCTCTCATATTTATAGCTCTGAGTGAAGTAGCTCTCTGTAATTATATGCAAATTATACAAGGTTAAAAGCCAATTGCTCTATTTCTTTGATATCAAGAAGCATGTGTCCTTACCATTGGTAGTGTTGCAATCTACAGCAATAAAGCAGGCCTCTTTCACTTTTCTTTTCACATTGTATTTCTCTTTGCAGACCAGATTAATCTCTTGTGGTTCACACTGGTGTCCTGCCAGTTTCTGATGTAGTGCAAAGATGGAATAGCATGATGGATCTGACTGTGCCTTGATGTATGAATTTCTGTGTTGTAGTAATCTGGTTTCCAGTGCTACCTTAGTTTTCCCATAATATGACACTCTACAATTTGTGTGAGTGCATGCAATATTGTAAACATCCTGAGGTGTTTGATACAGTGTTAGTTTATCCTTTGTGTTGTTAATTAATCTGTTAAAACTGGGGGTGTGTGCAAACTTAATTGCAACTGTTTATTAAAAATTGCACAAAATTTATTATGTAAACTTGGAATGTATGGTAGCAGCAGCTTGTGTCTATCCCCTTTAGATATATTATTGGTTAGTTTATTGTAGAAACCTTTGATTTTTCTGTTGATCAGCCATGTTTGAACCCATCTTTAGCAAGGCTTCCCTGTATGTTATTAGATTTTTCTTTCTGTCTGCTTCTAATTTACACAGCTGTTGGTTCCTGTGGAGAAAATATGTAAGATCAGCTAATTTATGGCTGATGGGTGCAATGAAATTGGGTTGGATATGGCCTCTTATTTCAAATGATTTGACAATCATTTTGCAGGTTAAGTGTGTGTTTTCTCATTGCACCAGTACATCTAGATATTTTACTTGCTTATTATGATTTTCCCATTCGACATTTAAATTCAATAGAGAGCTGCTCTGGAGTTCATTTTTAATTTCATTAATGACATCAGTGTTGGCAACTATAAACAAATCATCCACAAAACACACACATAACCTACAAAATGATTGCGAAGCCATTTGAAATAAGAGGCCATATCCAACCCAATTCCATTGCACCCACCAGCCATAAATTAGCTGGTCTTACATCTTTTCTCCATAAGAATGAACAGCTGTGTAAATTAGAAGCAGACAGGAAGAAAAATCTAATAACATACAGGAAAAAATTGCTGAAGATGGGGTTCAAACATGGGCTGATCAACAGAAAGATCAAATGTTTCTACAATAAAATAACCAATAATATACCTAATTGGGATACACACAGGCTACTGCTACCATACATTCCAAGTTTAAATAATAAATTTTATGCAATTTTTAATAGATAGTTCCAATTAAGTTTTTGAATCCCCCCCCCTAGTTCTAGCAGAACAATTAACAACATGAAAGATAAACTAACACTGGATCAAACACCTCAGGCTGTTTACAATATTGCATGCACTCACACAAATTGTAGAACTTCATATTATGGGAAAACTAAGGTAGCACTGGAAACCAGATTTCTACAACACAGAAATGTGTACATCAAGGCACAGTCAGATTCATCTTGCTATTCCATCTTTGCACTACATCAGAAACTGGCAGGACACCAGTGTGAACCACAAGAGATTAATCTGGTCTGCAAAGAGAAATATAATGTGAAAAGAAAAGTGAAAGAGGCCTGCTTCATTGCTGTGGATTGCAATGTTATCAAGCATAAAGATACATGCTTCTCGATATCGAAGAAATGGAACAATTGACCTTTTACCTTGTATAATTTGCATATATTTACAGAGAGTTACTTCACTCAGAGCTATGAATATGAGAGCATTCCTCCTGAAAGCACTCAGCAGAGAAATTTAATAATAAATGTAAACAGCAGCTTTGTGAGTAGGTGTTAATAGTGCCAATATTGTTTTACTCATATAACTTTTGTCACGCAAAGTTTTCGTAGCAAGTTCGTATTACAATAAAAATAATTGTATTTTGGTTCTAAATTTTTGAAAGCAAGTATATTTTCTCATATTATTTTTATTAGTTTTTCTTTTACAATTATTTCTATATATTTATAATTTTAAAAATATTTAGTAACATTATTAAATTTACTAGTCCAGAGTCTGACTTGACATCTTGCACATCCATTACACTTTCAATATGAAAGGATCCCTCAAGCGCATAACTCAGTTCTAAAGCAGTGCAATTTGTAGCTGAGAGAGTGGAATTATCATCTTGAAACCAAGTAGGAGGCCCACCATCTGATAATAGCATCCACTGATATCTTGATCCATACATACCTTGTTTATATACCTATATAAATAGCATAGTAAAAAATCACTAGAAAAAAGTAGTCTAAATAATACTTCAAAATTAAGAAGCTCACACAAAACTAAACTTTAATTTTCTTTTTATTTAAAATAATCCTACCTAATATTTGATTTCTTTTTTGTTGTTATATTTTAATCAGTGGTGGTTTGTGAAATGTTAAAGCAGGGGTGCATTATTACAGCATCTCCATAAAAAGTAAGCAAGAAAAACAAAAGAAAATATTTTTAATTTTGCAACTACACAATCATTTTATTTTTTTATACCAATCATTGTTAAAAGATCTAATGTTGTTTTTGTTTTTTACAAACTGCTGTTTGATAAATAACAATATTTAAAACTGATCAATCTTTATTTTTTATTTCATTTTTTTTATATCATTATTGTTGCTGAAATTCACAGAATATGACATTTGTGGCACTGCCATAATTAGAAGCATCTTAGAACAGAATTTCAAGCAGCACTTAAAATAATTATTTTTAAAAATGATTTAATTATTTGTATTTACATAAAAATTATGCAAAATATTGAATAATTGTTATATTATTGATATTTTCAAGCACAATTTTGCAGCACCACAGGTCTTATGGACTAGCCAACACTGATTTTAATGTTTGTTTTTATATATGAGTAATAAAAATAATAAAATTCATATACATTTTTGGTGGATATTATATTTTTATATTAATATAAGCTTTGCTTTTAAGTAATATCCAATGACCCATAAAAGTGATTTTTAACTTAATTCCAAGCTGGAGAAATTCAATATTTGCAGATAGCTTAATAAATAAAAATCTCAACTTAATTCAAAAACAAAAATATGGATTGAAACAGAATATGAATAAAATATCGATTTTTTTTTTTTACTTATTAAACACCTTTTGCTAACTAAAGTTTCCTAAAGTTGATTTAAAAGCTTCTCAACTTTTCTTAGTTATTAGAAGATTCTCAAAAATTAATAAATTTGTATTTAAAACCATCTATTCTTTTCAAGAAAAATAAAAAAATAGTGACAATTAATCATTTATTATATATATTGGCCTCTTTACATATCGTTAGTTTTTTTGCCACCCAAATACACGAGGCATTTGAAGAGTCAGCTTCCCCCAGTACAGTACAGTTTTTTGGTATGCTGATATGATGTCTCGATAAATATTTCATATAGTTATAATTTTATTTATTTTTTTATTTTTAATGTGACCTGATAAATGATTTGAACAGTTTTATACTAATAATAATATTTTGCAATAATAATTCATTTTGATTTGTGTGTAATAATTATGACAGCTTTAATATATATATATTAAAACAAAATAAATGTCCGCTAATATTAATAATACAATAACGAAACTTCAATATATTCCAAACAACGGTAAACTATTTATAATATAATACAAATAAAAACTCATAAAGAAATATTTTCTATTATATTCATAATCATTTAAACAGACAGTCAGCAAATGTTAGGATTAATGAATTGTGGGATATTTAAATCGACATGTGTTTCCGGTTGGTAATAGATGATTCCATTTTGAAAGTTGAGTTGAAAATGATTATGAATATAATCGAAAATATTTCTTTACGAGTTTTTATTTATATTATATTATAAATGGTTTACCGTTGTTTGGAATATATTGAAGTTTCGTTTTATATATATATATCACAATTATTGAGAGAAATTTTATTTGGAAAAAATTTTTATTTCTCAGAAATAATCAGTATCAAGGATAGTTCGATTTTTTTATATATGCTTTTGTTAGATGCTTTTCTTTATAGACAGCAATGGAAAGTTTAACAAGCTCCACACAATTACCATGTATTGGTTAATATAGTTTATATGTTAAATTGTAGAGAAATTTATTTTAAAAGATTTTTGCGCTTTGTTTCATTAATTATGACTGGTATTAATGATGATATGTTTGTCTAGTCTTAGAAGTTTGGAGGATAAAAATATTTCAAGTCATGATGAACAAATTTGAGGCTTTCAAACCTAAGATAGATATTAATACAAAAAATTTTGAACCTCTTGAAACTAAAATTGATATTAATTTAAAATATGAGTCAAAAATTAAATTCCCAGCATTAAAGACTGAATTAACAGCTAACTTGGAATGATCTAGAGCTAAAATTAATGATGTTTATATTTGTATTGAATAAACCTCATATGATCACCATTTCTTATGCTTGCTTATAACTGTTATTAAAACAGGCAAAACTCTTCATATAGTATTGCCACCCAATTGAAGCCAGAGTAAGATCTAGGTGCAGTGCTCTCAGATCCAAGACTCCTCACTGACAAAGGCCACAAACCAGTCTGGGGATATTAGACAAGTAGACACTAGATGGGGATTTTATGCTCAAGCTTTCTGGCATCCATTGATTACTCTGGATTGCATTGAGTGGCAATACCATATAGAGAATTTTGCCTGTTTTATATTTGTATCGGTGTGTTTGTGTTTTCTCTTGCATGTTTGTATAACAAATAATGATTTACATACATAGAGCAGTGCAATGTAAATTTTAAAAACTGATAATCAAATGTACAGAAAGATTTCAGGATGCATTTGACAAAGCAATCATAAAATTTACTGGGCATAGTTCCATGTGAAAATATAAACACTTAAAACCAATAAAGAGAGATTTCAAATGGTGTGTGTGTAGTGGCAGCCACAATGGTTATGCATATACAACATTGAATTGTAGGCAGACAAAGAATCAAATTCCGATTCTTGCCTATGCCTTGATACTCATGCTGCAGAGTCAGTAGTTTTGCCACATCTTGCATCATATTATTTTTTAAGTCTATAGCTAACAAATGAGCTATATGCAAATAAATTATATCTATGTGGGTCAATAAACATAACAAGATTCCATCACTGGTAAAACATCACTGATGTACACAAAAAAATATAAAATGAAAAGAGGAAACTCATTTTATCAGTGATACAGACAATAGCCTACGATTTCTAGTTTTAGATAGACAAGAAGCTAATTACTATGATGACAAATGCATATCCACCTTCTGGAAATGATTTGTTTGTATATTTTATTAGGATGAGTCTTTTTCTTATAGATACCTTTGATATTTGTCAACTTTTGGGGTACACAAAAAAGAAGAATTTTAATGTGAATACTTTTGGAGATTCTGAAGCTATGCATTATGTCGGGTAAGAAGTATTATATATGGTTTGAAAGATAATTTTGTGAGGAATACAAAGAAATTATCGATGAAGATGTAATTTAAACTTAATTGGTAATAAATTAGAAATTATGAACAAACAATAAAGTAATAATTATATCAGATGTTGAAATATTCTTTTTGCCCTTATTTTTTAAATGGTTATCACTATTTGTTTTAGTCTTATTGTTTTCCTTAGTTTTTCTAGTTTCTATCAATGTAAAGTTATTTGCTCTAATATTATTAAAACTGAAGTTATTGTGAAAATTGTGCCTCAGGTCAATTTTTTTTAAAAATTCAATATGGCGCCTGAAACCATACCAGTTTTAAATAAAGGAAGCAAAATTTTAAAAAACATTTAGTACATAATAGAAAAGTTTAAAATATATATTTTATTTTTATTTGTTTGTAAGCTTACTTGAGTTAGTTGGTATGACTTCTCACTTCATTTTTTTTTCTTAATAAGAGAAGAAAGACAATTTAAAGCCATTTTGACAATAGACATTTTTTGTCACTGATATTGAATCTTAAGAACTCTTTTATTGGTAACCTGAATTTATTAATAACAGAGAAATCATTATAATGATTTTTTTTTTTTGCAGATGGATATTGACAGCTCTAAAGTAGTTTGGAAAATTCTATCAATAATATTACAATAGAATGCATAAACTCAAAGTCATTGTGGGAGTTATTTATAATCCAAATATTAAGATGAATGATTATATTACCCCGATAAAAGTAGATGTGAAATTGCTGAAATGTCAGTATATCGGCAATTTTATCAACTAATATCTATATAGGCAGACCAATTCCACAAGAAATGTTTATATCTTTTAGCTATGAAAATGGTTTAATATATATATAATAAATATATTGTAACCATCATCAATTGGACAATCAGGCCACACATTGACAGGCGCCAAGAGCTCACCTGTAACCATCAACATTAATCAAGCTTAATACCTTGATGTCAGAGAACTACTATAATCAGACCCACCTTACTATAACCCAATAGACTGAAGGGATGTACCAATGCCTACCATATTGGCACCAATAGCTGTAATAGAATTCTTTATAACCAATGGCTTTAATCATTGGGCAGGCAAGAACTGTACCCATCGATCTAACTGAATGCTTCCATCATTGTGGTGCCAAGAACTATAACAAAAAACATATCATGCCATCTATATTATGCACCAAAGACTATAACTGAAATCTGGAGCAAATTACCACAAACAAAACTAATGATATAACATAAAATTGCTATGAACTAATCTGGTTGCAGCCAGGGTGTACCATGAAAACCTATCATAGTAGTATGTGAAAATACATTAGACAAATTATAAGTATGCAATTTTATTATCCTTCAAACCTTAATTTGCGATTTTTCATTGCATGAGACCTTATGGCCGACCATGGACAAGATGGTATAATTTGTGGAACTACTAAAGATTATGAATTTTAAAATTACATATATGATTTTTAATACAAATGCTAGTCTAGGTAAAAGGTTTGCAATAATAAATAAACATGGAATACTTGGGTTCTTTTCTATAATTTAATAAATATCAATGAGACTCTTGTTATACTGATGAATGACAATTAAAACATTAAGTAAATACATTTAATCATGTCATTATCTGATAAATCTGTTTATAAGTTTATAAAATCAATCAATTTTGTATCATGTACTCGAATCAACTACTCAAAGCTTAAATGATGGAAAAGATAAATGGGATTTTATTGTACCTTACACATCATAAACTACCAAGGACAAAAAAGCATTCAAATGTTTTTCTCAAAATATTATTAAACTCTTATATCATGCTGACAATAGTATGTACTTCAATGTATGCTCTATTCAAGATATATGATTTCTGATTTTATGAATGACAAATAGCAATGGCACAGTAAGTTTAATTATAAATCAATATTTATTTACAATTTTTATGACTAATAAGTAATTGATGTTTAATGTAATAACTAAATACATAAATAAACAAATAAAATAAATGAATAAATTATAATTCCATTGGCTTCCTTCAATAACATATCATAGGCACAGTTTTATAAAGCCTAATTATACATTATATTACAATTTGATATAATTGATGTCTTGAGGAAATTATACAAAAATTCAACATCAAATCATGAAATATCCAATGTGTCAGTTCCAGAACCAATAAACCTATACTGTAGACCTATAATAATGTAATAAATAATATTATATTTGTAGGATCTAGCTATAATGCTAACACTAAATAAAAATGAAAATTCAAACTTCAATTCAGATAAAATACTAATTAACAAACAGTTAATTATTATGAGGTAACTTAGATAGAATGTCCTGCTACACTTTATGATCTAACTTATAAATTATGCTTATAAATGGTGGAAGATGATTTTAGCAGAATAACCAAAATACTTTGCCCAAACTTATATTTATGAAGTAAAATCATATTCCTGTGGATGCATTCATCTACACATAGGAATTATATAACACTGAGTGCCTTGTGGATTTATACGCCATCATAAAGCAATAAATATAATTACACAATTTCTTTGATTAACCACCATCACAGGAATGAATGTAAAATACAGAAAGTGGCAATTAATTAATCTGCGGATTAACCACCAGCACAGATTAATGCCTTTTAACATTATAAAGCAATATTACTATTTACTTCACATTTAAAGTGCAAAAATCATCCTCCTCAGTTATTCTGACCATTCGGAGAAAACACTAACATTTTAGCAGATGTGGGTTTTTGCATAATAAAAAGTGTTTCACTAATCAGGACAACTAATATATTAAATTATCTTGCTTAAAATAAAACATAGCAACAATGTAATATAAGTGACATTAGTATAGAAATAGAACTCTGGAAAGACTCACAAGACACTTCATGAGAGGTTGACACATATCATAAATTCATTAGTAATTTTCAAGCTTTTTCGCAAGTGCTATTCCCTTGAATAAGTATTTTATTCAATCCCATTAATTTAATTTAAACCTAATAAAATATAACTCATGAACTTCACATACAAGTTCATATAACAATAAAATTAAATTCATTCATTCTTACTTAAATATATGAATTCTAGCAGGTGTGTGTGCGACATAAATTAAATTGTACAGCATTTTATAATAATAAATATGATCCGTGAAATCCATGTCAAAATTTCTTGAACAATAAATACACAAAGTAATAATTATAATTATAGTTGAATTCCATAAATGTAATTATATCTATTTGTCTTAGTTATTATAAGCACTTTTAAATTAATGATTTTACGTGGCTCCATAAATATAAAACAATTCCAAAAACATGACATGCAGAGTTTAAATGAAAATGTTCTTCATAAGTTATTAAATTCTACATTTCTATATAAAACTGTTCCAAGTTTATAACATCCAGGCTAATATTTATTTATCCACGTTTAAATTTAGGGATACTAATTAGAGCAAATAATTTAATAATTCCAAATTAACGATAAAAATTAGAAAGTAGTTTTAGTTAATTATTTGAAGACTGTTTCCATTATTCAAATAGTAAAGCAATTAAATAGCAAATACATTACTGGCAGTATGTAGTTAAATAAATTAATCAATGCTATATTATTTTAAATTATAAACAAATATTAAACCATGTTAATAACTTTAACATTTAACTTTGATTTTAAACCTCTTCTTTTTTAAAAAGAAAGTTTTCATATTTAAAAAACTTCTGTAATTAAAACATCTATTTAGTTTTGCCAAATTGTAGAATAATAAAATATTCCAAACATACCGAGATTCTGCAATTAATTCTGCTCTTAAATTTGAAAGCTCCGCCATATTTTTAAGTGCAAATATTGGAAAATTATTAGCGATTTGATCCACTTGGCTAGCTGATCCGAACAGATTTTTAAATTTAGCACTTCATTCTATTATTAAATACCACCATTTTATGTTTACATTTGTAGAAAACTTTTTGGTAAATCCATTTATTTATTAATTATTTTAAAAAAATAAGCATATCATATTTTGCATACATTTTATTCTTACACCATTTTCTTTTTCTGTCACAGCAACCTTATAGCAGACGATCTCTCGCTCTTTTTTTTACATTGAAACGCATATGTAATTACTATATTTTTATCTAATAATTAAAAATTAGTTAAACAAATGGTTTTTTAATTCAATGAAAATAATTTTTAAGACTATTTTAAACAAATAAAAATTATTATTATTTTCAATCACATTTTACTAAATTTAATGTGTTGTCAATTTTTAAAAAGTTAAACATATTTTGATACAAATCAGTGGATAGAAAGAAGCAATTTAAATACATTAAAATAACACAGACAATAAGTAAGACAAAATATTACTTATTCTCTCTAATAAATTATCTTGAATGCAAGAAAATAATCTGTTCAAAAATGCAAACCAAGGCAATCAAATCACCAAAAAGAAGACAGAGAAATTTTTATACCAGTTATATTGATCTTTATATTTTATACTAAAATATAAGGTTACAATATATATTGTAACAATATATAAGTATGTCGTTACATTAATTTAAAATAAAAACTTAAAAGTTCGCAAATAAAAGTAAAAACTAAACGCTAAAATTAAAATGTTTGTTAAACGTATATACATTCGCACAGAGGCCAAACTTTAAAAATATTTTCTTTAAAAAAACAAAAAAGTACTTTTGTATAAAAAAGTACAAGATTTAAAAATAAAAATAGGTATTAATTAATGTAATCTGTAAATGGAAATGATTGTTTATAAATTGTTTGAAAAGCAGGCTAGCCTTGGGCTCTTGTATAATTAAAATAATCTGATGAAAGATAGATAAGAAAATAAAGAGAAATTAGCTTGACCAATGGAAGCACCAAGCCTTGGCTCGGACCCTAATGAAAGTGATGGATTAGTGATGTTTTGTTGATTGAATCCGTGTGGATAATATAAAAAGAGAAATACAGTTTTTTTGGACAGTTCCAGCATTGTGTGTTTGAGAGTTGTGGTAGGACGCACATACCACACTTTCTATTTAAAAAAGAAAAAGACTGTGATACCTTGAACCAGCTATTGCCATCTCCAGAACATTATCTTCCAATGGAGGCATCGCGGGAATTAAAAGCAGAAAGCTGGACTCTTCTACTGTAAGCTATATTGACATGAACTCTAAATTTAAAAATAATTAAGAACTTTCGTTCAAACTTATGAACTTCCATCTGACTTTTTTAAGTTTAAAAATCAAATTAATAATGTTTAATTTTATATGTTTTCCGATTGATAAAAATCATTTCCATTTTTTTTTTCTTATTGTATAAATTGTTTATTGTTTAAATTTTAAATGATGAAATTTAGGTTGGGTATAGACGTTGCATAGATTCGTTAGCGGTTGATTATGTTGAAGTTTTCACATTTGATTAGAATATATAGGTCAACGATGTTAATGTGGGCATCTTACGATGAATGCCATGGGGCCTTGTGTATTCCCTTTGCAATTGACGTTATCGATGATTTTGTATTTTGATCGATTGTGTTTAATTTGGATGTTTTTGACCGTGGAATCTGTACAGCTGATCTATACTCAAAATTTTAAAAACAAATTTATAAAAATAATCTGTGCGAACGTATTTAAATGTTAAATTTAAGTCGGGCATGAATGGCTATATAGTTTTGTAAAGTTATATTAAGGGAGGGTAATCTTAGGTTATTCATTTCGTAGTTGAATTGGTTCAATGGATTGGATATATTTGTGTAATTGTAGATGTAGTATGAGATCCGCTACGGGCAGGATTATATATATACGCCACACACCTTCTGTTTGCCTATGGATGGGTTTGTAAGACGGCAAAGGACCGCAGTCCATTCCTATGGAGTTTTATGTTTATTGTTCTACTCGCCAACAGATGTGACATTCCTGTTGGTGGAGAGACAATGTCTTCTCTAATTCTACTTGCTGTTCAGATGTACATTCCTGACAGTATAGTATTTTGTGTCATTGTATTTTCATGCTACATTGAATACATAAATGTATCAGATGGATTGGCGCCAGTTTGATTGCGAAATATAATTGCCTAAGGTTAAATCAGGGAAGAATATTTTCTTTTCAAATGCAGATCTATGTAGTCTATTCATACTCGACTCCCTAAATAAATATTAAACTCATGGTTGTAATTTACTTAAATGTAAAACTAAAGATTAATAGAAAAATCTAAAATGGTGAATTTATTCCTCAAAATTTAAATGTTATTTTATATGTGCGTAAATAAATATTTTTATGTGTTAATTTCTGGCAGTGGCTTTTATTTATTTATATTTAAGATATAAATTAAGATATAGATTTTTATCTCTGCGTCTCCACTGAGCTAGTGACTTGGGCTAACGATCTGAATATTTAAATAAAGTGGAATCTTAACAGCGCGTATCTGCCTACTCTATAAATTTTTCTAAGTTTAAATGCCTAGATGGCACCCTGGTAATTGCAGATACATAGATTCGATCTTCACTTCATTTTCGATCGTTATAATATATATATATATATAAATGCCACATGATTGCAATAAATCAATACTTAAGTAATCGAATGTATGTGTAAATGTGTCAGATGGTTAAAAAATCTTTTTAAACAAATTACATTCATAACTATTTATAAATAATAATAACGTATAATTATAAAGCTTTAAAATTATTTTTCAATTATATATATTTATATAATTACAAAAAAAAAAGATACATAAAAATGGATAGTATCTAAAGTTTCTATTGGGAATCCGAAGTTTTTATTGAAAACTGATGCAAAATATATCTTTCTATTAATTGAAAGATTCTTTTCTTTTGGGCATTAAAAAAATTAATAGCAAAAATGTCTGTTTCTTTTATGTATTTTAAACCTTTCTGTTGTCATGGATATTCATATAGTAACATCACCAATTGGCTGCTCATCAATGAATGCCTAATAATGAGTTTATTGGCTTTTGCTTCTAAGTTTTAAGATAAAGAAAACATTATGGATATTTTCTCAAATGCATTATAGATTTTTGCTGAAACATTGGTTGCCTTTACTTGAAAATAAAATGAATGGGTGCATATATGTGCAAATAATATTTTTTTTATATAATTGCAATCATGATAAAAAAATTATGGCCTTCATTTTCTGGAAACTGCTAAATCACCAACCAAGGCAGAAATTGTCAAGAGTGTGGGAAAAAACTAGTAATCCCTTATTCAATAATGATTTTTCTTTAGTACATAATATTTTATATGAATTGAAAAAAATACTATTTAATATTATTGAGATATTGTTAAAATTTGTGAAGTTAGAAGAAGAGATCAAATGGCAAGGAATTTGGAAGATGGGCATTTACTTTAATATAAATATATAAATATTGGAAGCTTAAATGAAGTGGGATTCATTATAAATAAAAAATGAAAAAAATATCAGTGTAAAATTGACTGTATATCTGACCAGGCAAGATTATAATTGAGTTTTATGTGCCAACAATTTTTTTAATATAAATGAAGTAGGATATTTTATATAGCAGTACAAAATGTTTATGATCAGAATATCCAACATTAAAATTACATTTAAGATTTTAATGTTTGATTTGAAAAATGATTGAAAGATGGAAATACAGAAATAAATTTGATTATGAAGACAAAAATAAAGAGAATATAGATTTGTTAAATTTTTAGAAAAAGAAAAAGACTATATATTATAAATTTCTTTTTTGAAAAGAAGAAAGTTAAGTAGAAATGGTCAGGGAAGACTAACAAAAACCATATATTTCAAGATTGTGATTTGCTTAATAAATTTAATACAGGAAACAATAATTAATTAATGAAATATAAGATTTGCGTTAATGTAAAGCTAGAGAAACAGAAGCTATTAATAATAGAATTAAAATAAACTTTTTATTTTAAAAATAATGAAAACTAGACAATTGTAACTAATGTCATAGATAAAACAAATAAAGTTATATTATTAAAGAAATACTTTATAAAAGTGCACAACTAATACTTCCTACAAAATTCTATTTAAAAAAAAAATCTAATATTAAGCTATATATCACTTATATGCACACACACACACATAAATATGTAGATAACTAATTTAAGTATCAAGTGACCTCTTGCTGCATATTTTAACTTATTAAATGCTATTCGACATTTTAAAAAAAATTAAATGTACATATATTTTTAAAAAAATTAATTAAAAATATATTAGTTTAGTATTTTTTAACAACCATGCATTATTATTTAACCATTATTTAGAAAGTCTTTATGAAACACACTAAATTAATTTATTATTACCTGGCACATCAGTCGTCTTCCAAAATCATTATTACTGAAGAAAACAATAACAATTTTAGCGTTAATTACTTTTATAGGTGATAGATCAAATAATGCTTCACTTCCAATACTGCGAGAATCTAAGATGGAAATGTTTTGGGATTTACTGTACTGTTCGAAGAGTTTATATTCCTAAAAATAAACTTTTACAAATTATTAACATATTAATTTTGACATTTAATCTATTCAACTTTTTTTATAGTTACATTTTTCTAACATTATATACATATACATAATTATCTGTGTATAGCAATTGTTAGTGGTAAAGATGAAGTGGGTAGAATGCAGGTGTAAGTATAGGGTAAATAATATTAACCAATGGGTGAATTATTTGGATCATTTCATTATTTATCTGCTATTTAACAATGCAAATGAGATACAAAATTTATGTTATATAGTTAATGATAATTATGATGATACCTTAGATCTACATACATACAAATCCTGATTTAAGTCAATAATGCTCTAGACTTCTTCTTTATATAGCATTGTTTAATATGATTACGTTAACCACACACACACATACACACACGCATATATATATATATAGAGAGAGAGAGGAAGAAATAGGCAAGTATCTGGGTAAGTAGATAGATAGATAGATAGATAGATAGATAGATAGATAGATAGATAGATAGATAGATAGATAGATAGATAGATAGATAGATAGATAGATAGATAGATAGATAGATAGATAGATAGATAGATAGATTACCTGTAGGAATGTGATTTACATATAATAACCAGGTATTGTTGCACTTATCATTTATTATATTAAAGTCATTTCAATCATTAATAAATCCTTGCAAGATGAAGGTCTCTCCAAGTACAATTCATCTTCTCTGATCTCTAATCTCTCCTCACTAATCTCAGAACACTTCCTTCTTTCATCTACTCATCTCACTTGTTGTCTCTTTCTAGGTCTTTTACAATCTCTTCGAATCAAGTTTAAGATTTCAACTGTCTATCTATTATCATCTTTTTAGCAATATATCCAACACAACTCCACTTCAGTCTCTTAATTCTTTCAATGATATCAATAATATTTGTTTATTCTCTCATCCATATATTTAATTTGCAATCTCTTCTTATTATTTCTAACATGCACTTTTCCATACTTCTTTGAGTGGCCTGAAGACTCTGTATTGCTCTTTCTTTCAGTATCCAAGTCTCAGATTCATAAATATGGACTGGTAAAACATACTTATTAAAAAGTTTTTCTTTTCAAACACATAGGCATATTTCTTTTTAATGTTAAGTTATTTCTACCAAAAGCACTACAACGAAGTTTAATTCTATGATTAATTTCATCCATTATGTTTCCATCTGTACTAATCATCTGATCAAGGTATTTGTAATTGTTAACTTTTTCTAATTCATCATTATCAATCTTTATTTTCTTCTTTCTAGAAAATCCATTGAATATTACTTTGGTCTTTTTAACAAATACCATTAATCCTATTTTTTTACTTTCATTTGTTAACTCTTGTAACATTTCCTGAAGCTCTAAAATATTATTTACAAAAGCAACTATCTGTAAAATCTAGATAATTTAAATAATCTCCATTTACTTTTGGCCCCTTAGCTTATCGTTTTAATTCAAAAAATACTTTTTGCAAAACTGCTGTAAAAAGTTTTGTAGATGTGGAGTCACCCTTCTATACACAATTCTCAATGTTAATCTTTCTAATCTTATTATATAATTTAATTGTTGCTGTTGCATTTTTATAAATATTTTTCAAAATATGACTATCCCAGATCTATATCTTGATGATCCAATACTCTGATCATTGAAGAAATGCTTATGAAATTAAATGCCTTTTCCCTATTTATAAATCCAAAGCATAATGACAATTCATATTTATTGATCCTTTCTATAACTTCTCTCAATACTTAAATACTGTACTAAAACCACTTTTAAATTCAGCTTGTTTTTTTTTTGTTTGGTTAAAATCCAAAGTTTGTTGTAGATAAGTTATAATTATTTTGATACAAAATTTGTATAAAAGATTGATAGATCTGTAATTTTTAATATTCTCCTTTATCAATTTTTTTAAATATTAATATTACTACTACATTCTTCTGATCAACTGCTAATTCTTGTTCTATTTCTTCAGCTCCTCTTTTAAGATATCGATTATAATTCCATCATTTCCTGGAGTTTTTCTCTTCTTCATAAATTTACTTGCATGTTTCACTTCTTTATTTAAAATTTTGGGCAATTCAGAAAATATAGTTATTGTAGAAGATATTTTTCTTATTCTTTATTGTTATATAATTTATGATAGAATGCTTCTACCCATTTCATCATGTTATAGTTTTATTTTTTTTTACAGAAATAAGTTCCCTATTAATACCCAGATATTGTTTTATACTCTTCAGAGTTTTTTTTCTTTTACAATATTCCTCACTAGTTCATAATTATACTTTATTATATCATTATCAACTCATTTCTGCACCATTTTACAAATTTTGAGATATTCAATCCTTCTTAATGCATCATTTTTATATAAATTCCTTCTTTTCTTCATAAATTGTCTCAGTACAAATTTTACTGGTCAATTGCTGCTTTTTTGCATTAGCAATCTTTGTGCAATTTTTGAAAGCATATCAGTTATCTTCTTATTGATTTTATTCAAATCTGAGTCATGTTCAAAATGTGTTCATATTTGAAAATAATTTACAAGTTCTAATTTAAATTCATTGGAATATTTCTGAAGATTAGGGATGTTAATTGTGAATATTGCTTTTCTTAATTTTTGTTTTCCTAGTTTTACATTGACCTGTATCTTATATCTCACTAATTGATAATAAATTTATGTGTGGAATTTATTAAGAACATTAAAATCTTGAATTATATATTTTCTGTTAGTCAAAATATAATCCATTCTACTATATCTTCATTTGAATGTTTCCATGTTCATTTTCATTTAACATTTTTCTCAAAAAAAATAATTCATAATATAATGTTTTTTATCTGCAAACTCTACATTTCTATAATCTCTCTCATTTTTATCACCATTACCAAATTTACCTACAGGACTTTTATCTTTCAATTATTTACCAATTCTAGTATTAAAGTTTTTCAGGGCAATTTTAAAATGTTGTTTTGTCTGATCAAAATCTTTTTGTGCATCCATATAAAAATCCTCTATTCATTATAACAAAATGAGACCTTGTTGAAGCATAAATATGAATTATCTGCATATGATATCTCTGCTGACTTTAATTCCATACAATTCAACACCCTTTCAACCATGCTTGGTAAGCATGACATTTCCTCTGGAATCATTAATATCATTAAGAACCTCCTATACAATTGTGAAGTGTGCATCTCACTGAATGGGAAACTTTCTCCTTCTTTCTCCACACCTCCTCCATCCCACAGAGCTCCCTTTCTCAGGGCCCTGATCTTCATCACTTACCTCAATCCATTGCTCTTTAAAATTGAAAGATTTCTTCCTGGCATCCATATCCCAGCATTAAATACATCAAACCATCACCTTACCTACATGGATGACTTGGCCACATTTTTTCATCCAAAAAGCTAATTCCCAAGCTTCTATCAGTGGTTAAGGAGTTTTCTGATCAATCCAGCCTCCAATATAACATGGTCAAGTTGTCTACTTGGTGATTACCTTCTGGTAAGAAATTTCCCGACCCCTTTACAGCAAAGTTTCAGAAGTTCTTAGGCTTCCCTTTATTTGAATCCACTATGGCCATGAAGAGATCTGACCAAGATAAGCTAGTTCAATCTACACAGAAAGTTATATCCTCCCTTTCCAAAGTATATATGTCCATGTTCATTAAGTCCTCCCTCATCAATATACTAATATTCTTTAAAACATCCTATTTCAATCCAGTGATCAACTTTACTAATGCCTTCATCAGGAAAGTACATAAGCTGTGTACTGATCTGATTAGAGGGGAAAAAGTGAAACTATTATCTTGAGAGGCCTATAAAACACACAAAGCTCAATGGGCTGCTTCTACACTCCATAGATACATTTATATTTCAACACTCCTACTACACCATCTACAGAATGTTCCTGCAGTATTCCAACTCCTTGCCATTTAAAGATATATCTTCCACAGACAAGCCTCTCCCTGTTAACACTGACTGGCTGGCAACCCTCATATCCCATATCTCCAAGTTCACTGCTGTTTCTAATAATCCATCCTCTACAAAAATTAATTTCTGGGAAGCATATTATATTCTATACCCTTATGTTTTCACAGAATCAATCCTTCAGGTCAATAACCATCTGCTAATTAAGAAATTTAAGTGATAGTTTCTTGAGCCTAAATTCTTTGACTTCCTGTTAAAAATTAACATTAATGCCTTGCCTACTAGACATTTCCTAATACACCACCAAGGTTTCTCAAGCATTGATTCCACTTGCTCCCTATGCCTCAGAAAGAAAGAAACTTCACTATATCTTCTCTGCCACTGTCTTTCCCTTTAACTCTATAGAGAGCTTATAGCTTCATTGCTAAAATGTAAAACACCTATATTATCAACACTCATTGACATCAGTATCATACTATGTGGATCTGCCCTGAAATTCATATTATTTTTGCTATGGTTCACCCATTTCTGGTTCACATTTAATCATGTCCTGGATCATCCACTTTATTTATATATAGATAAAATTAAAAAAATTACCAGAATCCACCCCCTATATCTTTGAAGCCACCTGGAAGTTGATTGTTATGCCTCTCTAAAGCTAGCTTCTTTTATAACTAGATAGAAACCACCTATACTGAAAACAATTAAAAACTGGTTTATGTGCATCCCTTCAGGATTGACTATTAATTGCCCCCATCCTCATGACTATATCTCAGACCCTGGATATTATTAAATTGATATCCATTCTGAAGAGTCTGATTTACTTATTATATGCCATGATTTTTGCATGGACAAAACTTTGATGTCATCTTTGTACACTTTGAGTCTTGCAAGCTTAGTCACCTATATCCAAGATATCAAACCCCAGGCCCTTCTCATTGCTCATATGGATCACTGTAATTCTCCTAGTTTTATGTAATGCAGGATATGTCAGAATTAAACCTTTTTCTTCTTTGAATACCATTTAATGTTTTCTATTATCATATGTATTGTAACCAAATTACAGAATAAAATTTTTTATATTTTTATAAAAAAAAAAATAAAAACACAATAATATTTTTAATTCAAGCTCATTAGATTGTACAGTTGTATAGATCTGAACTCAGTTCAGAATCCATATTTTTTGCTGTCTTTGGTTCTTTAATAACCATCCTATTGGGCAGGATTGGTTTTAAACCACTAAGCAACACATGATCACCATTTCTTATGCTTACCCAAGCTGTTTGCACAGAGGCTAAACTCTTAGACTCTGCCTAAGCAAATCATTTCAGGCTAAATTATTTATTTTTTACAACATTTAAAAATATATAATTATTAAAAAATTTTAGAGAAAATTCTTATGAAAATTTGCTTTAAAAATATACTAACCAGTACTAAAATTTACTATTTTTTCCTAGTATTTTCTTTATTTGAATGCCAATTTCAAACAATAGATTTGACTAATATAAATATTCCAGTTTAAAATATAATCCCAAAATAATAACAATTAATTGATAAAAACAATAACAAGATAAAAATCTTGAAATATTTAATCATTTTTTTAGCATTTAGTTTTTTCATTAAATTTAGTTTTATTTAATTGGTTACTAGAAATTACACTTTAAAGAAAAAATAATTTATTACATTTTAAATACAAATTGATTATATAATTAATATAATTTCACTGTTGATTTGTGAATTCAAATACACACATCTGTATACCAAATAACATCTATTATTTGGTGAAAAATAAATAGTTGATGATGAATGAATTTTATTCACATAATTAAAAAATAGCTTATGTAATCTGAGTAAATTTTGTTCTCTTTAATAGCCAGTATTTTAAATTTATTTTTAAATGCTTGGCTTTAGCCTATTAAAAGCAGTTAAAATTTTAATAGTGTATGAAATTCATTTAATTCATCGTCTTAAAGTTAATTTTAATAAGGATTATTTTTTTCTTTTAATTATTAACTTATTTGCATATGCTAATCCTATAGATGACCTGATTTCAAACTAGAGAGCATCATAAAAACATTTTAATATACATACAATAGAAATATTCATTTCAAGTTTAGTTAGGTAGTTGGTAATAGGGAGAATAATTTAAAGTTCATATAGTAGATGGCCCATTAGTAAAATAGTAAAGCCAAATAAATATCACATAATAGGCTACATTTTAATTTAGCAAAGATATATGGACACACACTAAGTATAGAAAATTTTATTGGCATTAAATAAAAATATTTTTTTATTTTAAGTTTAAATAAAAATTATCATAAGTTAAATAAAAATGCTTTTATTTTTATTTTTTTCCATATGTCATAGCATCAGCCCGGAGGCGAACCCACAACCGTCTGCAACCAATTACTTGCTTGCAAGGCGGCTGCGATGACCTCTCGGCATTTTATTTTAGACAAGAAATAAAAAAAATATTTTCATTTAATCCTTTAGCAAGATTTATTTAAACAAAGTTTTTAAATAATGAAGTATAATTATATATATATAGAATAGTAAATTAAGGTTTTACATAAAATTAATTGAAATCAAAGGTAAAAATTTGTATCATATTGTTTGTTATCAAAATTCATTACTCTGAAAAGAATATCTTATTTTGGATTTGTAATTTTTCTTTCATCTGATTCCTACATCATATATATTTATCTTACCATTAATATGCAATTAACAACAATCTTTTCCAAACTCCAAAAAAAATTTCCTTGCATTGTTAATTTATATATAGGAACTCCTTTCTAGTTGTATAGAATAAGCTTACCAGAATGGTTTTAGTCCTTGAAATAACATAAGGAAGTTAACTACATGCCATTTCAAATATGTGGGTAATTGATTATAACCCAATAAATAGTTCAAAAACATGTAAAAATCTGATTGCGACTGAATCTTTAAAAAAAATCAAAAAAAAAAAAAAATGCAAGATTCTACAACATAAATCTCAACTTAGAATTTTCATACTCTTATAAAAAAAAAAAGTCATAAGAAAAAATTTATGTAAAAGCAATACATATTTTATTATTACTGATGAATTTTTCTGACTGCTGCATAAATACTGATATAGGTAAATAATATGAAAGTCATTTCATTTATAGACATTTTATAAAATTAATTTAAATTTTAAATAATCTTTCTTTTCCTAGTGGACTTATATTATTATTTGTTTCACTATTTATTTCTTAGCCAATTTTATTTATTTATTTTTAACTAAATAATATTGTGTAAATCTTAATTAAGAAATTATTATTGTATTATTATAATGTTAGTTTTAAGAGTTAATAGGACCAAACTCATAGCTAAATTATTTACTTTATATATATATAAAATCTATTCATTTAGTATACAGAATGTTTATTATAGTCAATAAAGGGATCTGAACTTAGGACTTTCTCTCTATATATATATGAAAAACAAAAATGCAAGTTAAAAAACTTGCTAACGCTTGTATTTATGTCCACAGATGGCGTTCTACCAAAAACACCGATCAAGTGTATGTTTTGTTTACATAAATGTCAGAGTAGTATTCACTATCTCTAACTATAATTCCACTTTCAGATCATGATTTCAAGCTATTTGCTATCATCAGTGAAAGACAGGAATAAAGAAACTAGATCTAAACACAAACTCTGAGTGTTTATGAAACAATTTCTATTCAGCTTGCAAGCGTGAATTTTTTAGACACGTTAATGTCTTCGAACTCAGCATAGCAAGCCAGATAGCTACATGGGTCTGATATCAGTTCAGCATCACCACATAGTAGAAGCCTCTGCAATCTATATCATTGCAAGAAAGACCTTCTACTATGTGGTGATGCTGAACTGAGATCAGACCCATATAGCTATCTGGTTTGCTATGCTGAGTTTGAAGACATTACGTGTCTAAAAAATTCACGCTTGCAAGCTGAATAAAAATTGTTTCATAAACACTCAGAGTTTGTGTTTAGATATAGTTTCTTTATTCCTGTCTTTCACTGATGATAGCAAATAGCTTGAAATCATGATCTGAAAGTGGAATTATAGTTAGAGATAGTGAATACTACTCTGACGTTTATGTAAACAAAACATACGCTTGATCGGTGTTTTTGGTAGAACGCCATCTGTGGATATATATATAATCAAAATAAATAGTTTGCCTCTTGCAAATCCTCATAATTATCTAAGATGTTAGAAAATAAGATTATATATGTAAATTATATAAATGAGAACAGATATATCAATAGAAATTATTATTCAAAATTAATATCTCTGAATAATTTCAGATTTTTAAATATTTTATTAACACCGGTATTTAGATATTTTGCTTAAAAAATATGAAGGAATAAAATTAAGAGTTTTATTGTAAGTTTGTTAAAGCTGATGCTAGAATGTTCTTTATTTCATTGATTTGAGAAAATAGGTTTGATTTGTTAATCAAAAGTTTTAAACACATTCTAGATTTTACTTATATATACATATCATATGCATATTTATATAATAAAGATGATATCGATGTAGTTATATGTATTTAGTAAAAGTATTTTCTAAAAATTTTATACACCTTGTTTTATAGATATGTTTTGATGCATTCCCACTGTTTACCAATGATTCATTCTTTTATTCTCTAGAGTGTGAAATATAAATTTTATTAAAATTAATTAATTCTACAATTATGGTTATATTATTAATGTATACAATGATGATCATTTGGTATGATACTGAATGCATATTGTTAAAAATATTTAAATATATATTATTCTTACATGTTATTATGATAAGATAATTAATTAGACTTTGTGCTATTGTTGCTTGCAAAATGAAATTCAGAATGAAAGCACATACCAAACTTACTTTAACATGCATAAATAATCGTTACTCGTTTATTAGCTGAGATTATTAAATTACTAATAAAACTTGGTTCTTGATAGATCTAAAGATTAGAGTTAGGATACATTCAAGAAACTAATATAATTAGATTTATAACAGATTATCCTGGATAATTATAAAATTCAATAACTAAATATCATTATAGGATATGTTTTAATATCATCTAATGAATTTCTAATAAATTTTATTGTGTTTATTAAGTAAGTCTCTCTCATTAATCAATTGTTATTTGTGCTATTAACAACTGTGGGCCAATTGAATATTTTAAGGAGTCTCTAGATGTTCTCACCAGTAAATTATAACTTTCTGATATAAAGATTAATGGTTCCATCCTTAATGAAGGCTAATGTTTTAGTGTAAAATATACTTGCAGTCTCTTGGCTGATTAATACAATATATATATATATATGATAATCAAAACAAGTTATAAATTTTGTAACTTGCTTTAAGCTTGCATTTTATGATCACTAGATGGAGCTTTACCAATAGCAAGGTTAATATTGGGGTATAAAGTTAAGTGTGGTGGATAGATATAGGTATTTGGGAATCATCTTATGTAATCAGGAAAATTGCTTGGTTGAATGGGAGAAAAAATTGGTAAATGAAGCAAAGAAAAGAAAAGGTTTGGTAAAGAAACTAACAGTATTTTCATATAATAAATATGATGTAGCTAGAATTGTATGGAAGGGAATTGCAGTAGCAGGGTTAACATATGGTAATGATGCATTATGTGTTAGTAAAAGGATTTTAGATTATTTAGAGAAAGTACAAAGGGAAGTAGGAAGACATGCATTAGATGCAGAGATGTGGACAGCAAAGGAGGCAATTCAAGGAGAAATGGGATGGTCAAGTTTCTATATGAGAGATGCAAAAAGTAAAATGAAAATGTTTGGTAGGTTGCAGTTTAAGAATAGTAAAAGAATAGCCAAAATAGTGTTTAATTGGGTTATGAGTAAAGGGCAGGTAACAAGATGGGTGAGAAAGGTAATGCGGTATGCAAAAGATTTGGATAAAGAATTTATATCGGTATACTTGTATAAAAGGTGGGATGATTGTGTTAGGAGGATTGTTGAGTGTTATAGTGGTAAGGAATGGGATAAAAGAATAGAAGCATTAATAAAAAATAGGGAGTTGGAGGGATGGAGAAGTAGTATGGAGGGTAAGAAGAGTTTAAATATATATAGAAGTAAATGGAATATTGGAAGCGAGTTAATTTATGATAATAGTAAGGAAAGTAGTTTATTGTTTAAGGCTCGAACGGGATCTTTGGCAACAAGAGAATATATTTGTAAATGGAAAACTATGGGTGATTTAGCATGCAAATTGAGTAAGGAAGGTATAGAAAATATTAGGCATCTGTTGATTGAATGTAAATGCTTGAGGGCAGAAAGGGTACAGATAATGAAGTTATGGGAGAATAGGTATAAACAAAGTGACAATACAGAAAGTGAGTTAGTAGTTTTTATACTGGGTTTGCGAAAAGATAAGGGGGATTTTGATTTAAAGGCCATAGAGTTGACAAAGATTATGTTGTGGAAATGGGATGGGGCAGAATATGGGAAGACTTAGAGTGGGGAATGGAAAATAAAGTGGCTAACAGGTTTATCTGGGCATAGTTGCTGAGATATTCTTGACTTTGTTTAAGGAGAAGCCAAATACATCACATCACATCACATCAATATATGGTAATGATGCATTACATGTTAGTAATGGGGTATTAAATTACTTAGAAAAAGTTCAAAGGGAAGTAGGAAGACATGCATTAGATGCAGATGTATGGACAGCAAGGGAGTCAATTCAAGGATAAATGAGATGGTTAAGTTTTCATATGAGAGATGCAAAAAGTAAAATGAAAATGTTTGGTAGATTGTGGATAATAAAAGAATAGCTAAAATAGTATTTAATTGGGTTATGAGTAAAGGGCAGGCAACAAGATGGGTGAGAAAGGTAATATGGTATGCAAAAGATTTGGATAAAGAATTTATATCTGTACATTTGTACAAAAGATGGGATGATTGTGTTAGGAGGATTTTTGAGTGTTATAGTGGTAAAGAATGGGATAAAAGAATAGATTTATTAATAAAGAATAGGGAGTTAGAGAGATGGAGAACTAGTATGGAGAATAAAAAGTATAAATATATATAGAAATAAACAGAATATTAGGTGTGAGTTAATTTATGATAATAGTAAGGAAAGTAGTTTATTGTTTAAGGCTCAAACAGGACTTTTAGCAACAAGAGAATATACATGTAAATGGAAAAATATGGGGGATTTAGTCTGTAAATTATGTAAGGAAGAAATAGAAAATATTATGCATTTGTTAATTGAATGTAAATGTTTGAAAACAGAAAGGGCACATATAATGAAGTTATGGAAAAATAAATATAAAAAAAATGATTATACAGAAAGTAGATTATTGTTTTTTATGCTGGGTTTGGAAAAATATGAGGGGTATTTAGATATAAAGACTGTAGAGTTGACAAAGATTATGTTGTGGAAATGGGATGGAGCAGAATGTGTCAAAACTTAGCCTGGGGAATGTAAAATTAAGTAACTAACAAGTTTTTCTTGGTATAATTGCTGAGAGATTCTTGACTTCATTTAAGAAGCTACAATACATCACATCACATCAAAACCTTTGTTTACATAAATGCCGAAAGAAATAGAATTCAAAATCTCTATCGTTATTACCCACCTCCAGACCAGCTGGTTTTGAGCTTATTGTCTCACATCAGTGGAGGATTGGGAGACTAAAAACTAGATCTTAATACCAACTCTACAGTCAGCACTTATCAAACACATTTTTATCAGTTTGAAAGCATGAATTTATCAGACACATAATGTCTTCAAACCCGGCTTAACAAACTAGATAGCTATATGGGTCTAAAAACAGTTCAGTTTCACCATATAGTAAAAGTCTCTGCAATATATAGCATTGCAGAACCTTCAAAGATACATTTATGATAGTCAAAACAAGTTATAAATTTCGTAACTTACTTTAAGCTTGGATTTTATGATCACTAGATGGAGCTTTACCAATAGCTTCTAATGAGCTTTGTCTACATAAATGCCAAAAGAGATAAAATTTAAAATGTCTGTTATTGTCATGCACCTCCAGACCAGATGGTTTCAAGCTTATTGGCTCACATCAGTGAAGGGTTGGGAGACTAGAAACTAGATCTAAATACCAACTCTAAAGTCAGCATTTATCAAACACGTTTCTATCAGTTTAAAAGCATGAATTTATCAGACATGTAATGTCTTCAAACCCAGCTTAAGAAACTAGCTAGCTCTTGGGTCTGAAATCAGTTTGGTTTCACCATATAGTAAAAGCCTCAGCAATATATAGCATTGCAAAAACCTTTAAAGGTACATTTATGATAATCAAAACAAGTTATAAGTTTTGTAACTTGCTTTAAGCTTGCATTTTATGATCACTAGATGGAGCTTTACCAATAGCTATCTAGTTTGTTAATCTGGGTTTGAAGACATTACTGTGATAAATTCATGCTTTCAAACTGATAGAAATGTTTTTGATAAGTGCTGACTTTATAGTTGGTATTTAGATCTAGTTTCTAGTCTTCCAACCCTTCACTGATGTGAGCCAATAAGCTTAAAACCAGCTGGTCTGGAGGTGGGTGACAATGATAAAGATTTTGAATTCTATCTCTTTCATCATTTATATAAACAAAGCTTATTAGAAGCTATTGGGAAAGCTCCATCTAGTGATCATAAAATGCAAGCTTAAAGCAAGTTACAAAATTTATAACTTGTTTTGATTATCATAAATGAACCTTTGAAGGTCTTTGCAATGTTATATATCGCAGAGGCTTTTACTATATGGTGAAACTGAACTGATTTCAGACCCATATTGCTATCTAATTTGTTAAGCTGGGTTTGAATCTCATGCTTTCAAACTGATAGAAATCTGTTGGATAAGTGCTGACTTTAGTATCGGTATTTAGATCTAGTTTCTAGTCTCTCAACCCTTCACTGACATGAGCCAATAAGCTTGAAACCAGCTGGTCTGGAGGTGGGGTGACAATGATAGAGATTTTGAATTCTATCTCTTTCAGCATTTATGTAAACAAAGCTTGTTAGGAGCTATTGGGAAACCTCCATTTAGTGATCATAAAATGCAAGCTTAAAGCAAGTTACAAAATTTATAACTTGTTTTGATTATCATAAATGTACCTTTTAAGGTTTTTGCAATGCTAAATATTGCAGAGGCTTTTACTATTTGGTGAAACTGAATTGCTTTCAGACCCATATAGCCATTTAGTTTGTTAAGCTGGGTTTAAAGACATTACATGTCAATAAATTCATGCTTTCAAGCTGATAGAAATGTCTTTGATAAGTGCTGACTTTAGAGTTGGTATTTAGATCTAGTTTCTAGTCTCACAACCCTTCACTGACATGTGCCAATAAGCTCAAAACCAGCTGGTCTGGAGGTGGGTGACAATGATAGTGCTTTTGAATTCTATCTTTTTTGGCATTTATGTAAACAAAGCTTGTTAGGAGCTATTGGTAAAGCTCCATTTAGTGATGATAAAATGCAAACTTAAAGCAAGTTATGAAAATTATAACTTGTTTTGATTATCATAAATGTACCTTTGAAGGTTTTTGCAATGCTATATATTGCAGAAGATTTTACTATATGGTGAAACTGAACTGCTTTCAGACCCATATAGCTATTTAGTTTGTTAAGCTGATTTTGAAGACATTACATGTTAATAAATTCATGCTTTCAAACTGATAGAAATGTGTTTGATAATTGCTGACTTTAGAGTTGGTATTTAGATCTAGTTTCCCAACCCTTCACTGAAATGAGCCAATAAGCTCAAAACCAGCTGGTCTGGAGGTGGGTGACAATGATAGAAATTTTGAATTCTCTCTCTTTCACCATTTATGTAAACAAAGCTTGTTAGGAGCTATTGGTAAAGCTCCATTTAGTGATCATATATATATAATAACAGGATAGGGAATGGTGGTGTTGTACTTGTGGTGACGGTCACTCATCATCAACTTCAAGTTAAATATTTCAATTAAAAATTATTTAATATAAATTTAAAATACATAAGTATAAAATATCAAAGTAATGTTTAATATCAAAATATATGAGAGATTTTGATATCTCTCTGAAAGATTAGCCCAGTTAACTCACTAGAATAACTATACTTTCACCAGAATTATTAATAATAATCAGTTATCCATCATCATGAATGATCAACAATCAAATAAATCAACAGTCAATCTTGCAACTGGATTTCAAATGTGTCTACTGTAGACCAGGCCAATTATTTAGCCTTTTCCAGCTTGGGCAATTATATTTAAACATTAATTTGGATGCACAAACTTAAGTGCTTGTCCATCACAATACATAGTAATCTAAACAATAATGCTGGGATATTAAAATGTGCTGATCATTATCAATGCTCTGGTCACTTAGTACCAGTAGTGTACTGGCCAACTATAAACTACGATAAATACTAAACTAAATAATATGTAGTGCATGGACTTTAAAATATATACTCTTAGTGCCAAACCAGACAATGTCAACTAGATGCTCATAAGCAATAATAAATATATCCTTTTATATATCAGACCATTATGCATAAATCTAGCTCAGAGAATAAGAGATCAAGAGATGTTGCAACATATAATGTTCTAAAAACTGTATAGAATCAAGTTCACTGGAATAATTTTAACAATAAAATACAAATTTATTAACAACAATAAAAAATTGAAACTAAAATCTGCAGAGTATGGATATACACATATAAATCTTCTGATTTTGATTAATATATAAAATTCAAATTATTACATTGTGAGTTACAATACCTTCTAATGGTTTTATATAAAACACACACATATATATATATATTGTAACGTTTTCCGTCTTTCTGGGCCTCTATACACAATATAAAATGTGCGAGTATGATCAAGTTATGACAAAAGAAGAAAGTTTCATTTCTATTTCTAAAAAACATAACTATATTTCCTGATCAACTCGGCCTAGAATTGTTACGATTACAATTGTGAGCCAAATCAGCTTTTAATTTATAAATGAGAGTGCCAGAGTCGATTAGACTCACTGATTCTGCATCAAACATATCGTAACTCGTAAATTAAAAAAAAATGCTTTTCATTTATATTTTACTGTAACTAAAATTATTTCCTAAATATTATTATTCCTGGAACTTATTAAACATATTGGCAAAGATAAATTATATTTTTAAATATCACTAAACTAATATTAATAAATCTAATAATAAATACTAATAATCATTATTAGCAACACATAAATGAAAAGTTGATATTAGAAACAAATATTTTTATTCTATTATTCTAATAAATTAAGATAGAGAAATTACTAATTAAATAAATTGGAGAGAACACATGCTAATCCAGATGTGAATTCATTAATAAAAAAATAACAGTTAAACATTTATTAAAAAGTTCTTGGTTAAATAAGAGTCTCTTGATCAATAAAATTAAAGTCTCTATTGGGATCCTATTATATGTATATTTTTAAGAAGGTTTGTAAACACTTAGTTTGGTCACAATCGGGAATAAGGAATCATAGATTACCAGTAAGTTTAGCAAGAAGGTATGCATAGTTTTTTGGGTTAGAATGAGCTCGGCCATTGGTTATAAGTTGTTCTTGGTGCTGATGCTATAGGCTAGTCACGAAAGCTTCTCTGGTGTCCATCTTCAGTAATGATGTCAACTAAAGCTCCAGCCTACTCCTGCATGAATAATTAGTTCACTGTAGAGTGGTCTTAGATTGTTTAATCCAAGACCAACCAAAACAAATACAGACAAGCCAAGACATTGATCAAACTGGCCCCCTCCTTTTTATACTAGAGGTCCAGTTTTCAGACTTCTTCCCATGTTATTATCATGGCATTTTTGGTTCATAATCTTGTACAGTCTTTACTCATTTTTCAATTACAAAGTTCTCTTTTTTTAGCAAATCTTTCGGCCATCTTTAATTAGCTAAAATATTTTTATTTTAGCTTATCTAGATTAGTGATTTGTGCGTCTTTTGTTCTCTTCAATTTTAACTTTTATTTTTAATTACATAAAAAAATATGAAAGACAATTTTAACTTTCACTGTACATTTTTAAGAAAATAAATTATACTAATAAAAAAAATTAAGTTTACTCTTTTTTTTTAGCTTTACCAAATGCCAATATATTTGTACCATATATAAATAAACAGTACTATATATATATATATATATATCCAATGTGTGGTATTATATAAAATGAACATATATGAGTAGACATTTAATTAAAAAAAAATGAAAAAATGATTACAATTTACATATGTGTTTACTTGACACTCATTGATATATATGCACACAGACCTGTGACAATAATTTCTGAACATGTTTAAATTGTCATAATATAATAAAAAATAAAAAATGTTTTATAGTAGGTTTACTTAAACATATCACACAGATGTGTGGTACAATAATTGATTAACATATAAATGAAATTAATTTTTTATAATATGTAATTAATTATTGATTTAACAAATATCTTTGTATACATAGAAATGTATGTCCACACTGGTGTTTATATCATAGATTTTTATTTGTCACAATAATATTATATTTTTTATAATTAATTCAATATTGCAAATTTAATATCCATTCCTTATTTTAATAGTAAGTTTTTCTTCTTGCTGATTACAGTTTTTTTTAAAAAAAAAAAATACTATCAATTTTTTGACAGCTAATATAAAAAAAATTGTTTTTGTTTTTTAAAGGTTACTCTAAAAATATTGTTTTTTTATTGCTTTTCTTTTTTTTTAAATAGGATCATCAATACATTTTTGACTCTTAGCTTTTTAATCCAAACAAAATTATTTACTTGTTTCACTTTTCATTTTCAACAAAAATTTTTATTAACAATAAATAGTGATTACATACTAATAAAGGATAGATAAATGAATAAATTGTACAATAATATGATTGTATAATGTTCTATTTGTCATCTGGCTAGATTTTGTTATGAGAGTACAATTGTTATACTCTTATGTGGTTAGGTATAGTGATGAGATTCTAAGAACTTGTTTAATGGAATAAGCATTTTTAATATAAACATGCATATTTTCTTTTAGAATTTCCTATTCTATAATGCTGGGTAGGTGGGAGTTGATAATCAGGAAAATGAAAGAGCAGTTAAAGACCAGGTGTCATCAAAGACTTTACTGGAGGCCAGGAGCTGGTCACGTTTCTTGATTTTTTTGAGCATTTGATAAAACAATGGTATGATTTGTGGTGGGAGTAATTCCATGAGAGTTTTGCATCTCACTATCCATATGGAATAAAGGACAAAGGTAGAAAGCCTTATTATTGAAAAAAATCCATTATGAATGGCATTTTCAAGTGAGAAAATCATATCAGGTCTTATGTTGGAATTAATTATAATTATCTCTTTCAGTGTTTTAAGTCTTGGGCACCGGTGTATAATATGGTCTATGGTTTCATCTTCACGAGCACACAGACCACATATAGGATCAATGCTGTTAAAACCTCTTCGGTGATAAAGGAACCAATTCGTGGGAAGCGCATTAAGATTTATTTTAATGATGAAGTCAAGGAATTTGGGTTCCAGACTCCATCTTTTAAAGTGTGAAATGAGTCTTTGGTTGGTTATTTTTAGGCTGGTTTTAATGGGTTGTTGATTATAGTTGATTATATTGTATGCTTCCCATAAGGTGATTTTTTTGTTAAGGTTAGAGGGCATTATTGGGTTATAAAGTTGTAAGTGGTCTATTGTTTCACTTTTAAAATGTCTTTTTTTCCTTTTTCATTAAATAATTTAAAATAATATTGTTATATATATATATATCACTTTTAAAATGTCATTTTTACTAAAAAAATTATTTAAAATTTTATTCTCATTTTATATAATCTTTGTTTCATATAAAATTAACTAATCATGATATCAATTTTGAACAAATAAATATTCTAGCAAAAATTGAACAATATGACCAGAGATTGCTAAGAGAAGCCATAGAGATTTTTAAAAGGCCTAAGAGCATAAATGAAAGGGGTGAATTAAAAAAGATTAACAACATTTGGAAGAAGCTATTGGAAGACAAAATAAATTTAAAACTTCTTAACCAATAGAATTTAAATATGAGGAGAAAGAAAAAATATTAAAAACAATTTTAAATCTCACACACATTCCTATGATTTGAAAAAGAGGACACTCTGAGAAAGGTATTTGTTATTGTACTGAAACATCAGCTATTTAGCTACTTTACTACATGGAATATCCCAAAAATAATAATAATATGAAATCATCATTTATCTGTGACACTATTAGAATTTATATATATATATATATATATATAAATTCTAATAGTATATATATATATACAAGTTGCCATGCATATATATATATATATATATATATGCATGGCAACTTGTAAGGATGGTTGAATGTATATAGGAACTTCATTTTGCAATAGTCAAAGTATTTTGTCTAGAAGATAATTAACAAATATCCCATGAAAACAATTGTCCAATATTGATTAGTAAATAGGTATCTAGCTATAATTAAAAGATTAAAAAGCCAAATAAGTTAAATAAATATCAAAATATGGATATAAAATAAAAATTATAATAAACATTCAGATGAAACGATACCTTGCTTTTTATGTATGCTAATTCCATAATTTAATTTTATATATTGAAATCATATTTTCTATAGGAATATGTTTTAACAATGTATTGTACTGGTCAAAACATGTTGAGCCATCTAACATGAACTGGAACTCAAGAAATGTACTTCAAACTCAGTCAAACCCAAGATTTAGGTCTGGGACTATCCTGGGTTTGAACCAATTCACAAAGTCCCAAGTCAAACACTTAATGAATAACATATAATAATGGAATGAAGGCCTGCTAGCAGAGTGGAGAAAACACTGAGACTGACACATAGATTGCATCATTACTCAACCAAAAATATACTTTAAATCAGTGAACCCATCATTGAGAGTACTTAAAACTATTAGCAGAGGGTTTGAACCCCATTCATGAATCTGATAGAAACATATGCATGGTTGGATGTTTGGAAGTGGAAAACAAACAATTCAAACACTCAAATAAGTTAAATAACCAATTTAGTTTAATGATCTAATGATTAGAATAATAAATTTATTAGGTACATTAGTATGTGCATGAATGGGCAGTCTATTAATGTGGTTGATTGTTACATAAAGGAATTCACACTAATGATTCTCATATGCTCTTTTATAGACAAAATAATATATACATGAACACACATCTTTAGTGGGTATGATGTTAAGATGCCAATCATTTATTATAAAAGATTACATTATATTGCTACTAACACTTTTATCTATGGATATAGGAAGTGGTGACCAACATACAGTTTCAGGAAGCATTCCTGGATTAGTTACATACATGATAAAACTATTTATGCCATTACAGTCATGAAAGTAAATCGAAATACAATTTGAAATTACATTTTATTATGCAGCAAAATATTTACAAAAGAATTCTTTTAGTTAACATTTGGAAGGAAAGACAATTTATTTTTCTTCGGCACATACTCTCAAAACAATGAAACAATGAATTATGATGGTGGGATTGTATAACAAGACTAATACAACATTACTCATTAATAAAGCTATCAATATTTGAATTTTTATATATTTGAGCAGAGCACCTTTTAATGTTACAACATTAAAACTAGGTCATGAAGCAAAAAATAATAATAAACTGAAAAGTGGTGGTACTGACATGATGGCTAAGAAATAAGAAGATTGGGTTCCTGAAAAAAACAAAATCTAAGACCCTTTTTAGGGTAGTGCTTAGAAAGAGTATGGTTTGGCAAGGTGTGGGCCAGATGTACTGCATTAACCTGATGTGGAGGTGCCTTTTTATGCAGTGAAGGTCCCAGGAAGCTCAACTATCCATGAGACAGAACATGAAGAAATCAATGGATTTGATCTTATTGCAACCCCCAGATTAAAAGCACATATATATTTACAAGAGTCAGCCAAATGTCAATACTGCAGTATAAGAAGTGTCTCTAATGACATGAAATAGTATTTATGGCTTAAAACAAATAATCCTTGTTTAATACTATAATTTAAGCAAATAATGCACTATGCCACAATATTTTATGTATAGAAAATTTCATTCAGTAAAAGAAACATTAAAATATACCCCCTTCCTTTTTCTGCTATTTGAAATGATTAAATCCCAGTTTCGTGGATTTTAAAATAAATGAGATATTTAAGTCGCTGATATTTTAAGAGTATATAAAATAATAATAAAAAACTAGCTGTTATATATAAAAAAAAATAATAGATTATCCTTGCAGAAATTAATTAAATGACATTTTAAAATCTTTTAAAGTGTTAATTAGCCCCAATGATTGCATTATCCTGGGTAGAATTACTTCATTTTACTCAGAGTAGAAAGGAAAAAATAACATTTTTATAATAAAACCACAAAACAAAATATTTACACATGACAGAAAACTGGCAAGCATATTGGCTAGTGATACATTATGAATGGATGAAAAATTATTAACCTCAATACATGATTTAATTAAAGAGACAAAACAAAAAAAGGGTTAGAAATTAAACTTGTAAGGTTACCATAGATTGGCATATTAATGAAGGTTGGAAGTACACAATTAAATCATGAATAAATATAACAAACCACACTAAAGTAAAAGAATTTCAGAGCATATGAGAGAGTTATATGGATAGAAATTATTACTAAAGTGAGAAAGCAAACTTCTTTTACATAGTGTAGTTTACAGAGGGAGACAAAGAACAATTTAAAACACTTGGTAGGAGAATTTGAGATTACATGAGAGGCACAGAAATGGTGAGATTACATGAGAGGCACAGAAATGGTTACCTTACAAACTTTTGAATAGTCCATGAAAACAGTCCGGCTTCTGCCTGGTGATTCAAAGATCCATATTTCATTTGTTCTGATACCAGAAAGCTTCCCTTAAGGAATTGAAGAGTTTATGTTTCAGGCTAATTAACACATTTCAAGGTGGGTGCATGATGGTACACTAGTGGTGAGATGATCCCCAGAGACCAGGGGAAAGTGGCTTGGTTTATTCTTCAAATGACATTTCAAGCTTCAGACGTGTGAGTTCTGTTAGCAATACATTTTCTCAGCAGTAAAAATTCTTCTGGTCTTCAAATTCAGCCTATTTTATATTCTGCTCAGGTATTTGAGGAATGTTTTTAATTTTTATCTATGGCCCAAAACATAATCTCCAATCTCAAAGAAATACTGTTTTTCTTTGTTCCTTTGTTCTTGGAGATGCACCCATTAGATAATGTTCCAAAATGTATCCAATCTATTTCCATGTTGGAATTAGATTTGACAACAATGTTTACAACAAAAATAAAATCATTAGTTTTATTTCCCATTTTATTTTTAGTAAAACTTTTATTAAAAATTCTTTTATGAAACTGAAACAATATTATGTTTCCACCCACTTAATTGCTTTTGGACACTTAATGGTTGCATCTTCCATCTGGATTTGACATAAAATATATATTTTAATAAAAAAAAGTTAATGGTTGGTATGTAGAACTATGAAGCTCAATCTTGGGCTAAGATTGACTGCTTCAGTATATGTTAAATATATCTGTGGAAAATAAATTTTATTTAATGATTTTAAAATGTGATTCACTGAGTGTGTTTAAAGTATTTTGTTATTATCATTAATTATTCACCTTATGCACTTTTCATTTATAAAAAAATTAATCTTATAAAATTATAATTTAAAAAGAAAGGTAATGTATTTTTGTAATAGTACAAAATATTTTGTATTGAAATCAATTCTCTTGTATTTAAAATATTAATTTGAAAAGAATGTATTTTTTTTAATTAAATATCCTGAATTATGAAGTACAAAATTATTTATTATTCTAATGGCAATTTTTCAAGAATAACTTTTTGATATTGATTAATCATATGGAAAGATTGTAGCATTATTCTTTAAAAAAAGTAATAAATTTTAAACTCATAAAATGAATTTCTAAGTTCAAAGTTTTTATCCTAAGCAAGAGTATACAAACTCAAATGTATAATCTATTCTTCCTTATCTTGCTCAACAATGAATAGGAGTACCTTTCAAATTATCAACTGCTGTAAAACTTTTCTTCAACTTTGTACAGGCCTGTTTTTCTGTTTCTATATTTAAAAATGGGTCATAATAATGGACAATATTGTCTCTTTCTGTTTAGTGCTTTTATCAGTTTTTTCAATCAATTGCCAAAGAAAAACAGAACTTTACTGATAAATAAATCACATTATATAAAAGCAATTTATAAATCTTTTATGAATTTTTTTTAAATAAACTTTCCAATAAATATTTTTATTTATAGAACTATTAATTACTACTAACTTATTATTATTTAAAGTTATAATTTATCATAAAATATGTAATTAAATTAATATTTTCAAATATTCTATTGAAATAGTCAAAATATGATATAAATGTGAGAAATAATAATTTATTATTATTTAGGAAAGTATACTAATATATTTTGATTCACATTGTGAAATATATAATCTTTGTTATTTAAAGATGATTACTTATAATTTTAACTTTATAATGATGTTTAATTGCTAATAAGTATTTATTTTGTATATGGGAGTAAACTTATGCCACAAGTATTGCCAATTTAAATATTGGGTGAAAGAATGAATTTAATTTGATATGATGTTAGTACCAGTAGTAAATCCTAATGCCTTTGTGTCTATCTAATGATTTAGTTTTTAATAAATATTTTTATGAGAACATGGGTATGTTATTATATCTTAATGAGTACAGCTATAATGATGAATTATTATCGATATTATTTAAATTTTTTATATATGTGGTCTTAAGAAAGTTTTTTTTTAATGTCACTACTTTAAATATTATCTTCAATAGTGAGTTTGTATATGTATTAGGTATTTCAACCATTGTTTCTTCTTTTGAACCCTCAGTATATAGGCTGCTGATTACTAACTATTTATATCAATGCTGTCTGGGTTTAGTTTGGCAATTTGTTGAATTGTCAATTGTGTATGTACAAGTTGATTTTAGTATGTAAATTTGAATATTAATGGCTGTTATAATAACATTATTTTTTTAAATAAATTATTTTGTTTGTTAAATATAGACTTTAGTTTATTATTGATCATTGCTTGATTAATAATTTGAATAAAATTATAAAGTATTTATATGCTCAATCTAATATGCATGTTATATATAATATTATAAAAGGGATTCTGATTTCTGTAACCACTGGACTATTTAATAGCAAAAACTCAACTTTGTATGGTTAGTAGATTTGTGTATAGGCGTGACTTTGTTGGTAAATTTAATTTGCTTTAAGATTTCCTTTAATTAGGAATATTTGATAACAATTTGATATTATCTAGTGGTGCTCTCTGGTGAGGTTACATGTCAAACTATTTTATTCATTACAACATATATATATATGTAATTCTTCGAAAAACAATACTAATTTATATATATGTGGGGGGGGGCGTGTGTGTGTAATGGTAATTAATTATCATATACAGTCTTTCAATCTGCAGAAATACTTTGGGTTAAGATTGTATACTATATATAACAGTTAATTACTATTATATTTATTATTTTTATTGCAATAGTTTTTAATTAACAGACATTTTATTTGTATTACATATATATATATTTGATATAAATTTCCTTGTTAAAATTAACATTGTAATTGATATTTCAGATGGATTATATCTGTCATTATCTGGATAGCAGTGATGGGCATTTATGTATTTGTTATAAAAATACAAAACCAGAAAAACATTTAGATTCTATACACAAATTCTTCTGTGGTGCCCATTTTTGGAAAAAGAAAGTGTGTTATCCTTCTCAAATGTCTAGTACAACTTTGATTTTAACATTAAGCAAACATCCATAGATAATCTTAGATATATATTTAAAACTTTTATCTGTAAAAAAAACTTTGATTTATAAAGTGATACTCAAAATTAACTGGAATCATTGTCTGATAGGTGTACCTGTTGTACACATTTCTGTTATGAAAAATATCTTTTTGAATGTTTCTACATCAATCTTCTGAATAATGTCATCAGGTTAAATCATAATGCCATGTAGCAAAGTTTTTTGTAGAGTTGCATTTCATGCATTTGTCAATTTTTATTATGGTTATAAAGTTTGAACAATGTGCAATGTGAAATTCTGGTTTCTGTTAAGGAAAATGGTAGAGGAAACTACACAAGTTTATAAATGGTTTTCCTACTTCAGTAATAGTGCACTGGAAATTGCAAACAATCATTATTCAGAGCAACCCTCAACCCCTTAAAAGAATGAAAACATTGCAAAAATTCATGAACTGATTTTGAAAGATGATCACAAAACAATTGGCAAATTTGTTGATTTGTCTGGCATACCATGAAGTTCCTGCCAATGAATTTTGAGTAATGAATTATGAATAAAAGGAGTTGCATAAAAATTTGTGCCTTATGTGCTCACACTTGTTTAAAGCAGTCATGAATGGATGCACATCATAAATTAAAACAGCACTTGAAAAGTGAAATGATCCTGATTTTTTTTTTGAAGAAATTAACTGGTAATGAAAGTTGTGCTATGCTTATGACATTGAGATAAGCAACAATCAAGTGAATGAAAACTTCAAATTCATCACATCCCAAAAAAGCACATATGAAGTCCAGTGTTATGATGATATTAATCACTTTTTGTGATGCAAACAGTTGTTTTATTCAAAATTCATTTCTAGGGCTTAAACTGTTAACTAGGTATTTTAATTACAATTTCTAAAATATTTGAAGATGTGGTGAGATGGAAACATCAGAAGTCATGGCAAAATGGAGAATAATGGATTCACCATAACAATGCACCAGCATATAAATTCTTGAATGTGAAGCAATTTAACCATTTTCCACATCCATCTGATCTTGCTCATGTGATTTTTTATGCCTTCAAATGAAAAAATGTCTCAAAGGAAAATGTCTGCAGATTTGGAAGAGGTGAAAAAAATAAAAGAGGCATTAAAAGACATCATTTTGAGAGAGTTTAAGGACTGCTTTGGGAAGTGGAAATCATATTTAGACCAGACCAGTTTATTGCATCAAATGAAGAATATTGTGTAGATTCAATTTATAACATTTAAAAATAAGTCAACAATTTTTTATTACAAAATTCTAGATAATTTTGGATATGATTCTGTACCAAATGCTTTTTAATATCTACAAGACTATAAATTAAAATATTTTTTATGTTTGTTTTAATATGACATTATACTTACTTCTTCAAATTCTTCTGTTTCATATAAGGCAAACACTTTTGTCCAATTGAAATATTCTAAAATAGACACTATTGCTGTGTTATATATAGTTTTGGTTTGGATTGTTCGAAAAAATAAAGAATATTTACCTCTGTTAGAAAATTCTGGATTGTCAAGAGCATAAGAAATCTAAAAATAAATACAAATATCTATGTCAATTTAAAACATTTACGTATATATATGTGTGTGTGTAAATTTATAAATAAATATTAGAAAATACAATATTTAAAAGTTTATAAAAATATATCTATAACCGTCACTTAGAAGCACTTTCAACTATCTTTGTAGTTTTTGTCAACTAATACTTTAAAATGTCAACTTTCCCATAATTCCATGATCTTCTTTAATTTTTCTTTTATTATTGTTTTTTTTTCAGTTTCCAATATTTTTATGTTACTATAATTAAAATCAAAGCATATATACATGATTTATTATGGTCATAAAAGACAGAAGCTGATAAATTATCATTATTTTTATAATTTTGTTTTGTATTTTTAACCCTTTTTAATAATAACAAATGCTCCTTTGTTCTTTTTTTCAATGTGCTCCTTGATTCACCTATATATTCACTGCCACACCTATATGTCCATTTGTAAATGATACAATTTTTATTTGACAATAAAGTCTTATTTTTTGAATTATTTATTAATTTATTTAATGTAGGTGGTGCATAAAATGCAATATCACATATACCTTTATAAATTTTATTAATGAAACTTGCCTGTTGTTTTGAAATATATGGTATTGATGTCCAAAATTTTTTATCAGAAGAATTAACATTATTATTAATATTATTTTTATATTTAGAATTAAAATTTTTAACAATATAATAAACCCAATCATAATTATATCCAATGTTTAACAATTAATTATAATAAATTTCAATATTTTTGGTTTTATCTGATGCATATTTACAAAGGTTATCATTTCTAAATAAGAAGGACTTCAAACCTGCCATTTTATATGACATTGATACTTTTGATTCATATGGAATATATCCTCTTTTTGCTATTGGCTTAAAAGTCATATAGTAATCTAGTTTATCTTTGTTTCTAGTTATCTTGAGATCTAAAAATTGAACACTCATAATTCAATGAGTTAATTCTTCTGCTAAAAAATTTTGGATATCAATACTATATATTTCAAAACAACAGGTAAGTTTCATTAACAAAATTTATAAAGGTATATGTGATATTACATTTTATGCACCACCTACATTAAATAAATTAATAAATAATTCAAAAGATGACTTTATTGTCAAATAAAAATTGTATCATTTAAAAATGAACATGTAGGTGTGGCAGTAGATATATAGGTGAATTGAGATGCACATTGGAAAAAAGAACAAAGGAGCACTTGTTATTATTAAAAAGGATTCAAAATACAAAACAAAATTATAAAAAATAATGATAATTTATCAGCTTCTGTCATTTATGACCATAATAAATCATGTATATATGGTTTTGATTTTAACTATAGTAGCATAAAAATATTGGAAACTGAAAGAAATAATAATAAAGAACAATTAAAGAAGCGATGTTAATATATAAATACAAGAAATATTTAATTAATAGGGAAGCAGCAAATGTTGAGATCATGAAATTATGGAAAAGATGACATCATGGAATTATGGGAAAGCTGACACTTTAAAGTATTAGTTGACAAAGACTACAAAGATAGTTGAAAGTGCTTCTATGAAGGGGAAAATAAATCTTAAATAAAAAGTGTTTTATTAAAAACTGGAAAAAAAAATTAAAAGAGTTATGTTAACATATATATATATATTGCAACAGATGGAAAACTTTAAAACTATTTTAAGAAAAAAAAAGTATTTAAAAGTACTTTTTGTAGAAAAAAAATAAAGATCTTAAGATAAAGATTAATATTTTTGTTTAAAAGCAATGAAAGGAAAAATGTTAATTAGATTCAATTTTTTAAAAAAAAAAATCATGTTTTAATCTTTAAATGGAAATGATTGTTTTATTAATTAAATGCAAAGCACACTAGCCCATAATTAATAGGTCAAATAAAAAAAAATTAGATTGACAAATGCAAGCATGAAGCCACAGCACGGACCGAAAATGGAACATTAGAATCAGTGACATCATGTTCCATCTCCATAAAAATGCTGAGAAAAAGCTAATAAAAATATAAAAGCCAAAATAATTGAATTCATGAGTTGTTGTTGTCTTAGAACTAACTATTAATCTATATATAAAATGTAGCAGTATTGCAGACTCCACAATGTAGGAGTCTGAGTCTGCAATAGATTTAATTTCCCGACAACCAGCTGAGGTTTCCCGATGACAGTTCTTGACCAAAGGAATGGCAAGCAGTGGCTTCATTTCAAGAAGGACAAACAATCTATAGAAGTGATCATGAAGATAGATCTTTAAATCTGCAGAATCCATAAATTATGAACTTTTTCAAATTTGCAATTAGTAACTGAAAATAAAAACTCTTATCTGACCTAAAAAAAAGAAAATTCCAAATCAATTATTAATAATATTTTTTTATGCATATGTTTAATTAATTATTTCCATTTTTTGTGGTGTGTTAATTAAAATGTATTAAATTTAAGTTGGGTGTAGATAGCTGCTAGATTCGTTAATGTGTATATTAGTATTTTTTTTAAGATTTTCATTTGCATGAAATATATATTTATATATTGTACCAAGTCGAACCGCTGAAACCACCTACTTATACGTATATATAAGTTTTGGCCGGTTTCAAACTCCTTCATAATACATTTATAATCTTATAAAGGTTACGTGAACGAACCGGCACGTTCGAGCAAAATGGGAGATCTTATTGATAGCTTTAACTATCAACAATGGCCCATCTCGGCTGCTAGATTCAAACCCCTACTATCCAAATACTTTATTTGTTTTGGGGTAAACCCCGGGGCACCAGCTAGTCTGAAGACTAACATATTCGGGCAGTAGGCTCATAATCCAGCGCTCGAAACAATTCCCTTAACTAGCCCAGTCTAATTTTAATCAGTAATAAAATATTGGTAAGAAGAGATTGATAAAAAGAATTGACCGACAGATAAAGTTTAAATTTAAAGACAATTTATTTTAATCAACATTAATTAAGTTTAAAGATAATTTACTAACTAACATAAATGCATTATAAACATTTTATAAATCCAATTTTAACACACGCACATTTTTAAATTAACACATGATAGTATATTTTATGAAAAAAGCAAAAATAATCTTTGACATTTTAAATTATCTCACATTCGCAAACATAATAATAAAGCATTTATAGCATTTGAAACTCACGCACACATATCAATAGTTCATTTTATGTATGATAGAGTTCATATAATTTGAATCTTGAATATTTACGGATTACAGTGGTGACTACTACATGTAAATGATAATAATAAAACATATACCTAGGATTTTTTTTCTTGTCGTTGGCTACTTCTGCTGCTTCTGATGGATTATATCTAACCGGTTAGATTTTGTTTATTGAAGAGATTTTATGGTAATCCATTGGTTTCTTTTTGAAGACAGCTGAACACGTTGATGGAGGGTTTCAGAGTTGTTATGCCGACATTATTTCTCAGGCAGGTTGTGATGATCTTGTTGGACTCAAAAGGCTGAAGCACAAGCGTATATTTCCAAAAGCTGCTCAACACTGCATGTTGGTTGCTGTATACATAATAAAAATTGTACTGAAGCAAACTGACACTGGAAACTAGACTGAATTGCAAACTCCAACTGAATGTCCGATAAAATCTAGCTATTTATATCTGTGAATTGTTTTCGTTTTTATATCCTCCGGGAATAAGTGCAATAGGTGTTGTCAAAATTCCTTGATAACTAATCCTATGACAACGTGTTTTTTGATTGATTGTTTGATTAGTAGTAGCTATTTTAAACATGTTGTTTTCATATCTTTAATTAGTAGTCCACCACTGTGTTTTTAAATACATTTCATTTCAATATTTATTTATTTTTTAATATTATTCTAACACGCATTTATCTTATTAATGAGCTAACATTTATTTCTATTTACCATCGCACATATATACACATTTATTCTACTAAACTGGAATGAAAAGAGATTTTTAACTTTTAATTTATAATAATAACACTCTTTCTTTTATAAACTCTTAGTTTGTTTTTTGTTTTTTTATAGGAAAACTCCCTCTCCCCTCTTTAAAGTAATTAATTGTAACTTTCAAATTCTTTTTTCCGAAAGATTTTGATAATAATTTTTATACAAAATTATTTTATATACATGTGCCAATTTGGCATTGGCACATTACACCCCCCTCCGTTTTAGAGTAAAATGCATCATTTTTGACCATTTTATCTCTTGCAATTTTAATTGTTGACTATAAAGATTTATTAATTTTTTATTTTAGATAATTCCTACACATGTGTATACATGCAGCATAATTCTACACCTACTAATATTCTAGATATCGAGTTATTACTGGACTTGCTTACAGGGAATCTATAATAAATAAGTCCCTTTTTGCACTCAATCATAAGGTGCAGCAGTACCAAGAAAATAACCTAAAAGGATATCTGGATAAATACATTTAAGATACTCATCATAAGGTATCGTATTTACCGAATATTACCAGTGTATGTGCGCGTATATACACATGTATACTTACACACTCTTAATACACCTTAGATTGACTTTTATTTTTTTTATTAATAATCTTCCAACCTTATTTTTAAATTTACACGAACAATATTTTACACTATTCATTTATATTCCAGTATTATTTATAACCCTTAAGAAACATTATTTAAATAAGATTTTTAATCATTACGAACATTACTTTAAATATTAGTTTTACGATACTATTTTTAAACCATTTTTTTAACTTCTTTATCTATGTGCGTGTATTCAGAAAAACTATTTTTATTATATTACGATCCATTATTTATTCAACTTTTATTAACTTGCGTATATTCAAAACTATTTTATTTTAATGTGCGCGTACTCAGAAAAAAAAAAAACTGTTTTACTTTATTGCGATTCATTTGTTATGCAAATATCTAACGTGATTTTATTCTAGAAATCCCGTTATCTTTTTCATTTATTTAATTCTACAAACATTTTCATTTTGCTTGTCTATTTTGATTTTACACATTTTTTTTTGTTTAGGTCATGCTCCGCTATGTTCTAGACTTATGAGCTGGGATATCAATAGAATCGATAAGACATAATCGAGGGTTTTTGACATAATCATTTTGCTTGTCTAATTTGATTTTACACATTTATTTTGTGTATGTCACGCTCCGCTATGTTCTAGACTTATGAGCTGGGATATCAATATCATCGATAAGACATAATCGAGGGTTTTGACATAAATCGTTTTATCGTTGCTTTAACATTTTAAAAACTCTAAGATTGTTATTTATTTACTAAGATTAACTTTAATTTATCATCATTCATTTATTTTTGATTTATTATTTTAATTTTAAATAGAAGTTTCAGATTTAAATTTAACAAATTATTGACGTTAGAATAATCATATTCGAGTTCATTGTCCATTTCCGGTCCTTTTTGTTTATTTCCTTTACTATTCCACCCGATTACTAACTTTTAAACTATGTCAGGTGGTTCCTTCTTTCTTTCTACTAACTCACTAACATAAATTATACTCCATATTCTCACTTCTATCTCTGGATTAAAATCTATTTTATCTCTTTTTCTTTCCATTTTATTTTCTGCCTTGTAAATTAGAAAATTTTTAAGCTTCACAGACCTCCGTATTTTTTCTAACCGTGAATATTTTTTTTTACGCTTTCTCTTTGTTTTAAATCTACGTTTAAAACAAATACAAACTTTTACATTAACCTTTTTAAATTTTTGTGAAAACTTTTCTACGCTATTTTCTAACTTGAACTTATGTCTCTCTTCTATTTCTTGATCTATTTTTTTCTCTGTGTTAGCACTATCCTGTTCTGCTTTACTTTCTATTTCAGTCTGTGGGCTATTTTGACTATGATTTATTTGATTTACTTTTACAGTTAAATTTGTAACTTCAACTTTTATTTCTTCAATTATTTTTCTATCTTCTATCTTATTTTTTTCTATTGCTTGGTAAGCAGTCTCTATTTTATTCTCTACTTGTGTTTTAATTTCAACTATTTCTTCCCTAATTTCTTCTTTTATTTTATTCTGGCCCATTTCGATCAGGTCCTTTAACTTTTCAAGCATTTCCGCTTGCCCTTCCAATTTACTCTTCATTTCATTATTTTGGTTTTTAAGCTCTTCAGCTATTTTTTTATATTCTTCTGCTGTTTCTTTTTGTTTTTCGAACATGCACGTTAATAAAGCTATGATTTCTCTTTTTCCCTTGTTGGGAATATTTTCTATATTTTTACCTTGAGCCTCCATTTCGGCTTTATTTCTTATCATTTATAATTTTAAACACTTTTTTATCATTATTTTTGATACCGTTTTATTTTAATAAGTTTACTAATTTCTATTTTATTTATTTCTTTCTAAACTGGAAATACACGCTGACTCCACTCTCCTTTGTCCGTTTATCCTACCCGATCTTAATGCTTTAACTCCACCCAAACACCCAACTGTCATTTATTTAACAGAACGTAAATAGCACAAAATCTCTTTTCATTTAAAGAAGTAAGAAAAAAAAATTTCGGTCAATTCTTTTTTTTATTTTTAATTTAATACACTTTTACCTATGTAATTTAGATTTCTTTAAGGTTTTTATTTTTAAACAAGAAACAAAGCATTTATTTACTGTTATTTCTTAGGTTCAGCCCCAAACGTTGGGTAAAGCCATTTATGTACCGGGTCGAACCGCTGAAACCACCTACTTATACGTATATATAAGTTTTGGCCGGTTTCAAACTCCTTCATAATACATTTATAATCTTATAAAGGTTACGTGAACGAACCGGCACGTTCGAGCAAAATGGGAGATCTTATTGATAGCTTTAACTATCAACAATGGCCCATCTCGGCTGCTAGATTCAAACCCCTACTATCCAAATACTTTATTTGTTTCGGGGTAAACCCCGGGGCGCCAGCTAGTCTGAAGACTAACATATTCGGGCAGTAGGCTCATAATCCAGCGCTCGAAACAATTCCCTTAACTAGCCCAGTCTAATTTTAATCAGTAATAAAATATTGGTAAGAAGAGATTGATAAAAAGAATTGACCGACAGATAAAGTTTAAATTTAAAGACAATTTATTTTAATCAACATTAATTAAGTTTAAAGATAATTTACTAACTAACATAAACGCATTATAAACATTTTATAAATCCAATTTTAACACACGCACATTTTTAAATTAACACATGATAGTATATTTTATGAAAAAAGCAAAAATAATCTTTGACATTTTAAATTATCTCACATTCACAAACATAATAATAAAGCATTTATAGCATTTGAAACTCACGCACACATATCAATAGTTCATTTTATGTATGATAGAGTTCATATAATTTGAATCTTGAATATTTACGGATTACAGTGGTGACTACTACGTGTAAATGATAATAATAAAACATATACCTAGGATTTTTTTTTGTCGTTGGCTGCTTCTGTTGCTTCTGATGGATTATATCTAACCGGTTAGATTTTGTTTATTGAAGAGATTTTATGGGAATCCATTGGTTTTATTTTGGAGACAGTTGCACGTTTTGACGGAGGGTTTCAGAGTTGTTATGCCGACATTATTTCACAGGCAGGTTGTGATGATCTTGTTGGACTCAAAAGGCTGAAGCACAAGCGTATATTTCCAAGGCTGCTCAGCAGTGCATGTTGGTTGCTGTAACAAATAGAAATTAGAAGAAACTGTCACTGGAAACTAGACTGAATTGCAAACTCAAACTGAATGTCCGATAAAATCTAGCTATTTATATCTGTGAATTGTTTTTGTTTTTATATCCTCCAGGAATAAGTGCAATAGGTATTGTCGAAATTCCTTGATAACTAATCCTATGACAACGTGTTTTTTGATTGATTGTTTGATTAGTAGTAGCTATTTTAAAACGTGTTGTTTTCATATCTTTAATTAGTAGTCCACCACTGTGTTTTTAAATACATTTCATTTCAATATTTATTTATTTTTTTTAATATTATTCTAACACGCATTTATCTTATTAATGAGCTAACATTTATTTCTATTTACCATCGCACATATATACACATTTATTCTACTAAACTGGAATGAAAAGAGATTTTTAACTTTTAATTTATAATAATAACACTCTTTTTTTTATAAACTCTTAGTTTGTTTTTTTTTTGTTTTTTTTATAGGAAAACTCCCTCTCCCCTCTTTAAAGTAATTAATTGTAACTTTCAAATTCTTTTTTCCGAAAGATTTTGATAATAATTTTTATACAAAATTATTTTATATACATGTGCCAATTTGGTATTGGCACAATATATATATATATATATATATATATATCGGTAAATATCACACCTCATGCTGAGTGTAATGTATTTGCTGGTATATATTTTAATTTGTTGTTGTCAATGTGGCACCTTATGATAAGTGCCATTGGGTTTACTTTCTTGTTAAATTTCCCTCAGCAATTTTCAATTAATAACTTTATGTTTCAATTGTTTATGTTTATTTTAAAGAGGTTTAAATTTCAGACTATTTGTCTCATAGTTAGGTCAGTGCTATTAGAGAGATATATGGGTGTTTATATCAATGCAATGTGAAGCGTGTTAGCATACAGTGCAAAGTCCAACTGAATGCATGACCCAAAGGTGTAGTCATTGCATTGCAATGTACACAGATGTATTTCCTGCAACATTGACTTACTTTAGCTCTATTGATAGGGATTATAAGTTGGCAGATAGACTGCTCTCCCCCATACATAGCATTTCTCTTTAAATATTTTATTACATGATTCCTTCACCAGACAGACACACATTCCTGTACTGGTCAGGGATCATACCCTTCAAATAATATCACCCTGCAGACAACAGCATGGTTTCATGTTAGCATCTTCATATTGCATTGGTTGCATCTGTATATCGGGAAGCAGGCATTGGATTGGCTGTGACTTTTAGTCTGAGATTGAATGATTGATTTTGAAAAGTTTTAACTGAGTAATTCAACATTCTAAAGTAAAATTTATTAAAATGTCCATCTGTGCAGACTTTTTTAAATAATAATTTAATTTTAAAAAATAATAACCAATTTAAAATTAATAGTAAAGTCTAAATTTGTTCCTCAATTTTAAATATTTATTTATGTGCGTTAATAAATGTTTTTTTGTGTGTTATTACTGTCAGTGGCTTATTTTATTTTTTTAATATTAAAAAAATATTTTTAAGAAATATTTATTTTAAATCTCTGCGTCTCCTTGAGCTAGTGGCATGGGCTAATGGTCAATATAAAATAAAATTTGGATCTTAACAGTAAGTATCTGCCTACTATATAAATTTTCCAGGTTTGAATGGCACGGTGACGCCCTTGTACAGCAGATATGATAAGACTCCAATACAATTTCCCTGACCGTTATAATATGTAATATAGTCAAATGAAACTACTCTGTACACATACTGTATAAAATTGATATGCATTCTCCAACTCAATAAAAGTTTTAAAGCATGGGTAGTCCATTTATGCTTAGTGCACATCAATTTCCACAATATTATATATACATACAAGATAAAAGATTTTATTTTTATCTTCTTAGCACTAAAAAGTTTGAAGTAGATTTGTATCAAATACCACAATCCAGAGAGCTCTGAACCAGATCCAAGGATAATTTTTCAGTAGCCTATATTTGACTAGACCAATTGCAAATATATCAAATGGTCTATGATGATAAACATGAGCTATTTTCAGAAAATACATTAGTAACAAAGCTATTTCAACAGACTGCAAAATCCAAACAGTATTAAAACACAACTTTTATGTAGCAAAATCGCAATGCTATTTTAACATAAGTAATGCCTTTATTATATAACTTTACATTGAATTAATTACTATAAAGATAAAATAAAAGTAATTTTTTGCCCTAAACATATAGGATTTTTGATATTTTTACATTCTCAAAATAGACTATATGTATACTTTATTAGTAAATTTTCATAAGCAGTAAAGTTCCCCATTCTAGCATGACTAATTAATTAATTGGTGGTTTTCTTAGTGAATTGTATATGTATTGAAAAATTTAGTCTACTTTGATCTTGTATTCTCTTACTGATAGTATTTTTATAGTTATTTTGAATTTTTAGCACTATTGGGGTTAGTAAGTGAAAATCTTCCATTTAAGCCTAAGTGCACAAGTATAGTAAACCATTCTGATTAGATTAATTTGTAAATAAACTCAATAAACATTATTTGGCATGGAGGAAAAAGATAACTAAAAACTATTCAGGAGATGCCAAGCAAGCTTTTAGTGCTTTAACATTATAGATTAAACAACTTCCATATTTCTCCATTCTTTTTTAGTTTATAAATAATTTCATATAAATAAAGATACAATAAAAGACAAACAATCCCCAAGATGCATTTTGTGCTTTACCAGCACTCATCAGTTGGGCCAGGTCATTATCTCTCATATATATCTTTATTATATGAAGAGTATTTATGTAGAGCAAATTGTCTCATTTTTATTTTCAAGCGTCAATTTATTCCTCTCCCAACTTTTACATTATCAACTTTTTGATAAACACGAAATGATTATTATTAATCATTTACTAAACTAAAGATTTTCTCTAGCACTGATATAAACTTTAATCCAAGTTAAAGATCAATATATCTGATATTCAGCATCCACAGCTATTTACGTTTCTCTTTATCCCATGCGTAATATCTTTTTTGTAGATTAGACAACTTCCGTATTTCTCCATTTTTTAATATTTCATAAATAATTTCATATAAATAAAGATACAATAAAAGACAAATAACCCCAGGATGTATCTGAAAATTATTTTTCTTTTATTTTTTTATTAACAAGCTAAAAATCTGAAATTCAATAAATTTCAAAGCTTTTAACACAAGCCGAACTGTGGGACAGTCTACACTTGCCATGAGTATGTGCGAAAAGTACTGAAAGTTTACCTGGAGAACTTTGAAAACTTGAAATGTATGTTTTATTCGGTCTCAGACAGTTTAGTGAATTTATATATTAAAATATATGCAATCTCATCGTCTTATGTGGCAAAGAAAAGCTTTACCACCTACAACAAATCTAATTCAGTGTCTGAAGACAATTGTAGTCATTTAAAAAGAAATCCTAATATATATTTATAATAAAACAAAGTATTGGAATATATATAAACCAAGGGATATAAACTTTAATATTTTAAATTCTAATTGAAAATTCCGACTCAGGGTGGCAGTCGTCTGTAAGCTGCTATAGCTTTTGTTTACGTATATATTAATAATATTTTGATTTTTTAAATACTAACAGTAAATTATTACTCCTGACGGTGATCTTGATAATACTTTGATTTTTTAAAAATTGTAAGTGCAAATTATTACTTATGATGGTAGTCATGAGGTACGGTTGGCTATATGAAATGTTTTATATTTATTGTAATAACAAACAAACAGAAAAATGGATCAGTATGTTTTATATATGAATGTATCTGTGTTTCACTGATTAGTATGTAGTCTTTGCAAAATTCATTTCTAGAGCAGTTTCTTTTCTTTCTTTTTTTTATATAAAATAAACTTTAATAATAATAAATTATATACAAGTATTAACATTTATAAAGAAGGAATAAAAAGTATTTGTATGACATATGATGAAAGTATAATTAATATGCTTTTCTAAAGTAACGAACAATTAATAACATGATTGTTCTGCGAAATTTTGCTTATAGTACTTCTAAGTAAGTATTTTATTGCATATATGTATAATACCACTCTATTTTTTTTTTAAAAAAAACGTATTTTTTGTTATCAAAAATCAGAGCAACAAGCAAGCCACATGGTTCTAAGAGTATGAATAATTAGTATGGCATTATAAGGATTTAAAAAATATATATTTTTCTCGAGAAATTCTTAGATTAATTATTTGCTTGTAAAAAAAACAAAGTGCCATAGGAATGAGAAGTATGGACATCTTTGAAAAATGTGTATCATATCTTCTGGTTGATTATTATGCAAGGCACATGTAGCATCCAGATGTAAATGTTTAATGATGACGATTTTGGAAGAAATTATGCCAAATAATGAGTTAAACAAAAATTTCACCCATGACTGAGGAACACATATTTTAGAATCTTATTAAAGTTTTGACAAATGGGGAATTTATCGTAGATGTTCTTATAATATACAATTTTTTTCCAAATATTTAATTAAAACACCAACTGTAGTTTTGATATTATAATTGTCCAACAGATGCTCAGTAACACGATCTGTAAAAAAGAAATGACTTGCATATGGAAATGGAGCAAGCAATGTTATAGATGGAGAAATGGCTTTCAAAATTGGACCACTTCAGGCTGTTTTATATATATATATGATCACTAGATGGAGCTTACCAATAGCTCTAAACAAGTTTTAATTTTATAAGTGCCAAAAGAAATAGAATTCAAAATTTCTATTGTTATCCCTACCTCCAGACCAGCTGGTTTCGAGCTTATGGCTCATGTCAGTGGAGGGCTGGGAGTCTAGAAACTAGATCTAAAATACTAACTCAAAAGTCAGCACTTATAAAACACATTTCTATAGCTATCTAGTTTGTAAGGCTGAATTTGAAGATATTTAGGTATCTGATAAATTCATGCTTTCAAATTGATAGAAACGTGTTTTACAAGTGCTGACTTTTGAGTTAGTATTTTAGATATAGTTTCTAGTTGATAGACTGAAAGAAAACATTATAGTGGATGTAAAATGACAACAGAGTTAAAAGAAAATATGTACAAGCTCCAAATATATTTTACATTTTTCGATAATCGCTTTAAAATAATTTACAAAGCATTTAATGAAAAACATAATAGAATAAAATTTAGTTTTAATTGTGGAATATTGAAATTTGAACCAGTAAAAAGCAAAAACAAAATTTTCATTTTCTTGGCATTTAGCTTCACATAATATCTAAAATTTTGCTTTTTTTTTTAAATTTAGAAAAAGTTCTACATGTTCTTGATATTCTGGATAAACACAAAGATTCTTGTTTAGTAATTAATATTGAAATAATAATATATAATATCTCTGATAAAAGTAATACTTTAAAAAACTTTTAACTTAAATATTTATTAGCTTTAGAATGAGTATTATTAATATATTACATCATTTTAACCAAAAAATATGAATTATGTATTGAAATGCATACCAGAGTCCATTGTTCTACTGTTGCATTTGACAAATTAAAAAATATATTTCATTATAATGATGTTATTTTAACTAACCTTGTTATTTATAGGACTATGAAAGTAAAACAAGGATGCTCAAAACTTAATATGATAAAACACATTTAAGGATTTTTTTTAAATATTCTTTAGAAAGTATGGTGACATGCTCATAAGATCAATTGATACATGCTTCAACTTTCAACATGTGATAATAATAAATATTCTATAGCAAGAGCTCATCTTGACTGGATTGAGCATAATAAGCAATTGTGCAATAACATAATGCCTAAAAAAATAGTCTATGATAAAACTTAAGCATGTTTTTGATAAAGATATGCCCTACTTATATTATGAAAATTATCTCATGAAAATTCTAAAGTGGTGACATATTATTTGCTTTTTTTGAAAGAACATAGATGTGAATATGATACAACGTAGAATTATAATTAGTGAAGTTGTTGAAATTTTCAGAGATAAAAGTCTGTTTCTTTAAAAAAATTATGATAACATTGGTATATGTGAAATAAGTATATCAATGGATTTTATATATATATTATAACAATGGATTTTATATATATATTAGAATGACCCGGAGAAGGACTTAACATAATCTGCACTACAAGGGCGCCATCTAGGCATTTGAACCTAGAAAAATTTATATAGTAGGCAGATACGTAAGTTCAAAAAAATATATTATTTATTTATTTTATATTGGTTGATTCTGGTCATTAGCCCATTGTCACTAGCTCAATGGAACAGCAGAGATTTATATTTTATAAATTCTTATCTAAGAATAATTTTTAAAAAAGAATAAAATATGCCACTGCCAGTAATTATACACACAAACATTTATTAACGCACATATAAATTTTGAATCATTTTAACATTACTTTACTTTATAATTTTAACTTGATTTTAAAATTTGATTTTACATTTTAATTTTTATAACTTTACATTTTAAATTTATAAGTTCGCACAGATGGATTTATAAAATGTGTTTTTAATGTTGAGTATAGATCAGTTACATAGATTACATGGTCAAAAACATTTCAAAGTAAACATAAACGATCAAAATATAAAGTCATTGATGGAAATGCAGAGGGAATACAAGAGACCCATTGGCATTCATCGTAAGATACCGCATAGATACCAATAATTTAAAAGACATCCGAAATAAATACATCTTAGATACTCACTGTAAGGTATCAGTATTTACCGAATGTCTATATATTTTGATCAAATATGAAAACAAAAAACATAATTAACCGGTAACGAACCCATGCAAGCATCTATACCCAACTTATTTTTAATGCATTTTTATTTAGAGTGTCGAGTATGAATAGACTACATAGATTTGCATTTGAAAAGAAAATATTCTATCCTTGTTTAACCTTAGGCCAAAAGTTTGCAGTCAAACCAAACTTGAATCCATCTGATATATCGATGTATTCAATGTAATACGACTACGACAGCACAAATATGTTAAGAGAAGAAATTGCCTTTTGTCAGATAGGAATACTACATCTATCTAACAATAAGAGCAATAAAAAAAACTCCATAGGAAGGAACTATGGTCTCCGTCTTATAATTCCTCCCATAGGCAAAACGAGTGTGTGCGGCGTATAATAGCGATTCTGCCTGTAGCGAATCTTGTACTACATCTACTAATTACACCAATATATCCAATCCATTGACCTAATTCAACTATGAAACAAATAACCTAAGATTACCCTCCCCTAATATAACTTTACAAATCTATATAGCCATTCATGCCCGACTTAAGTTTAATATTTATATAGTTTAATTTATCGAAAAACAGAAATCATAATAAAAACTTAAAAGAACAAAAAAAAATAAATGGAAATGATTTTACAAAAGAAATACATCAAATAAAATTATACCTAATTAATAAATAATTTAGTTTGGTCAGATAGGAATCTATTTCAATTTTTTTTTGAATACGAAACAAGTTTTAGAAGTAAAGTTCTTATTGTTTAGAAATGTTCATTAATTATATATATTTCAAGCTGAGAGTTCAAAAAGTTCTTACGATTTTAAAAAGTTCCTTTTATCCATTGCTTGCCATTTGAATGTGAATTCCCACGCCGTCCTAAAGAGATCGGTATTCTGTTGGCCGATTTATTTATTTATCCGGAGGTCTTTTGCTTTGGCTGGTCCTCAATGTAGAAAATGATGTCATTTCTTTTTTTTAACAAAACTGAAGGGATTGAAGAGTGCATCTTTTCAATCCCTTCTCCCACAACTCCACACTAATACATATCACCACTCTTAATAATAACTAACTAATAATTTCCAAACTTTTCCTTTTATATTAATTTTAAGGATTTAATTGACATTATGTCATCGATGTGATGGTCCTTTCACTGAGGTCCGATTCCATTGTTTTTCTCTTCTATCTGACCATTGCTTATACATTTAAATGCCCAAGGCTAGTTTACATTTAACTAATTAAAACAATCATTTCCATTTCTGATTAATTAATTTGTTTTCTAAAATTAAAGATATATTTTTATCTCTAAATCTTTTTAAGTTTTTGCTTTTAAAATATTTTTTCTATTTTTAATAAAGTTTTATTTTAATAATTTTTTTCATCTGTGCGATTTTATATAGATACGAGTTTAGTATAGAATTTTAATTTTCAATTTTTAATTCTTAAAAAAAGAAGTTTTATTTGCGAACTTTTATTTTTTTCATGTTTACTAATAAAAAAACAATGTAACGACGTCTGTGCCCGTTACAATATATATATTGACACATTAGTCATTCACAGTTTGTTTCTATATCTATCACAACACTAAACTTTAATGCCTTGTGTTATTTGATGGGTGAGTGATTTGACAGTTTAGATTTGAATTTTTGCATTGTGTATATTTCATATATATTGTAACAATAAACTAGATGAGTAAAGGATATATAAAGAATAATAATCCTGGAATAATATGCAGTAACTACCATTGGCTGCTTACCAACAATTAAGAATACAAATCTTAGCTTGACTTTTTTTTTAAATACTTAATAAAAATATAACAAATAAATGAAGTTCCACATTAATGTCAACATTATATGTCTACAGTATTTTTACAACATTTATAACAATTTATATGCTACTAAGTACCTAACAATTCATCAGAGCTTTATGCAGCTAGCATAATATTAAAAAAATTAATAAATACAACTTTTTGTGCAAATAAAGTTTCGTTAGAATATGGCTGAATACAATCGGGCATTTTGTGTTTCCATCCAGCTCATGTCTGTTTAACAAGTGCAAATAAGTTCTCATAAAGTGTTTTAATAAATAATATTCACTTAACTACTTTGACAGATGGCATAAAGAAAACTCAGAAATTAAAATTAAATAATGTGACCACATTATGAATTCAAATGATGATGATGAAATAATAATAAAATGCAAGTCATTATTTATAAATAACCAATAAATAATTTACTAACAAAAATATTAATATGAACAAATATTAAATAAAATAAGAGTAATATAAATAAAACAAATCTCTTAAAATGTATTAAAATATAAAGCAATGTTACCAAATGATATTAGATAGATTAAATGATGTTAGTCTATATGTGTTGCTAAACATAAACAAATTTATTTAAAAAAGTTGCTAACACACAGTATATGAATAAATCTTTAATATAGTAAAAAAATAAATAAATGACAGATTCATTTAAATTTTATGAGATGTTAAATATCTCCTCTATATGAGCACTCTATATTGGTATCATTTTAGATACTAGCTCTTTTATTTTGAATGTAACATTTAACCCTTTGTGAAACAAATATAAGGTCTATATGAGCACAAAAGATTATATAAAGTGAAGGTCATAACAAATTCCATATGAGATCTTTAGCCATAGACTTAACCTTTTATTTATAATCACTTTCTTACATTATTAATTAAAGATAAATTTTAAAACATTATTAATAATCAGTAAATACATTTTGTATAATATGGTACCAGTACTATAAAGTAAGTAATTCAGAAAGATAAAAATAAGATCTATAAAACAAGTGCATCTCAACAATCAATATGAAATTCAATAATATTAATCATAATTATAGTAGCAACTTATCTCTAATGATAAGTACACATATGAACATCTTAATATTAATTAAAATATTTAAATATATTATTGTAGCTTGAGAATGATAAAAATGTAAAGAAAACATTATACATATGCAATAGATTTTAAATATTTGTAATAAACATCACAAAAATAAATTAATAGATAATTTATTATTCATTGACAGTTCATGAATAATATAAATTCAAGTTATATGTTTTTTAAGTAAATTTTCTTTTTGTGATCATATAAATAATTTTTTTCTTTCAAATTTTATTTAATATATATAATGTATGATCCATTTCAATGATATTATAATTCTGAAGTTATTTAATAGAGTAAATAATATTCCTTTAAATAACATAGATCCATTTATGGTATAACATTTTTCGTTTATCATAATTTCAAGCAAGTTAGAGTGGTAATTATATAACATTTTTCCAGAACAAATTTGATTTTCTGCTATTTTATTCTATTGGTAAGTTAGTAATGATATTATATATATATATCAATTTCAAAAACTATTTTTGTAAGATGGCAAAAAAATCGTTGGACTAAATACAAAATTCCACAGGTGCATTTAAAAATAAATATCCAGATAAGTTGTAAACAAAAACAAAATCCATTCTATTTGATGTAATAATTTCAATAGTTCAAAATATTTTTTTAAAAACTCAAACATTTTGACTGCATATTAGTAATTTTGAGATTATACAAAAATTTATCAAATTTAAATTTTATCAGCATAATGAGATAGGTATTCAACTATTATGATATTATTTGATAATATTTGATGATGATGAGATCACAAAAAGCTCAACTTCATCCAAAGAAGAATGCTTAATGGTTTATTTAGTCAACCATGGTATGTAATAAATGACAAATTTTAAAATTTATAGCTAACAAGGTTGCAGGCCAAGTTTAACAGAATGAAACCTCGAATTTCTTTGAGCACTTCCTTTTATACAGTTTTAACATAGATTCAAACTTTTATTTCACTAATTTGTATGTGAAATCGAGATGGAGTTGGCATAGTTATCAATTTGTCTTTCTTCTTGCACTTCACAGGCAGCAAAATCAACCATCTTAATTTACATTTTACAAATATGAAACATTTTTAAATAAAATTATTCTAAAGCTCAAAATACAATTGTTTGTTTTTATTTTGACTCTAAATGAAATATTTATAATACCCACACACAGATATATAGTTTAACCTTAAATTTAACATTCTCCAATTAGTTATTAGCATAAATAAATTTTTATTCATGTTAAATTATTGGATTGTTGTAAGTATTTATAATGCAGTTAAAATAGTAATTGTTTATACTACTTTTATAGTTAAATACCAAGTAAATATATAATAATATGATTAACATAAATTTTTAGTCTACATCTTCTATAAAATTTTCCCATAATTTCTTAAATGACAATGTTTCATAAATCAATCAATCAATTTCTGTTGCACATATCTTTTTATCATAATTTTATTCTGTTAGTAATGTGGAAAGCAGTTGAAATCCCATCAAACAAAGCAATTCAATCTTTATTTAAACATTTTCACATTATTACTTAATTTAATATTCAAGTTTGAATATAAACTTTAATTTAACTAAAGCTTTTTTCAGCCGTTAGTTTAATATGTATAGATAAGATAGAGTTTTTAATCAAAATAATTTTTTAATAACCTTGCTTTCAAATAAACATATAAATATATAAATAACTAATTAAATACCATATAAATACGAAGAAGACTTAGTTAAATTTACTTCTAAAATTACATCCAACTTTAATATTTATAATTGAATGTTGTAATTATGTTTAAATAAAAAATTGTGTTAGGGTTTCAATAGGCTGCTGATGATGCTGGTTGTTGCAGAAACGTATGTCCAGCAGAGATTGGATACATCAAACATTGTTGGTTGGAAGTTATGAAAAATTTCTTAGATAGTCTAAGTTATATTAATGATATTTAAAATTATTACATATTTGTGAAGTATTTAATTATTTGCATATATTTAAAATTATTATAAATTTGGGTAGCATTTAATTAATTACATATATATATATGTGTGTGTATATCTGAACAATATATATATATATATATTATAAAATATTTAATTAGAATATATTATGATTTAATATATTTAATGTGTTTCTTGCATATATTATAAAAGCTCAAAACATTCATGAGATTTAATTTTCAGTTTAATTAGTCTTTAATAATTGTTAACACTTGTTTTTATTATCAATCCTTTTTCTATTTTTTTTTTTTTTAAATACAGCTTTAGAGTGCAAGTTATTATTATGGTTTATGAAAAGATATATACATAAATAAATTACCCAATTAAAAGTGCCATAATGAATAAAATATCTAATTTAATTTTGATTTGTTTTATTTGTATAATTTTCTGTATAGAATTATATTTTAAAAAACTATTATTAATTTTAGCATGTGTTATAAATGAATATATATATAATCTTAGAAAAAATGAATGCCTGATTAGCTTTTAGTAATAAATGTCAGCTTTTGTAAGTATAAAATGTAATTTACTGGTATTTATTTTAATCCGGATATTATTTGTTCAATTTCCAGTAAAACGGAAGCAGATTTTTAAATGTTTAATGTATATGTTCCTACATCATCTCTATAAAATAAAGATATATTGTGATGAAAGCTCAATAATATTAATTTATTGCCATTTTTCTTATACTTTTTCTAGAGCAATTAGAAAAGTAAAATGTTAAATCTTTAACTTCTAAAAAGACGTTTTTATATTCAATAATTTTAAAATACTGTACTATTAACCTAAATAAAATTAAGTCAAGCGTTGGTGGCCTAGCGGTTAGCATTACTGCCTTCCAAGCAGTTGGGCCTGGGTCTGGTTCGCTTCCCGGTCAACGCCTTTGACATTTGGAAAAAAAAAAGTATTAAAAAAATTAAATATACATATCTACTATCGCTATTTTAAAAACAAAAATAATTATTTGTGACTAATAAAAATCTATACAATATTTAAGTGAATGAAAGAGAATATTTTATGCATTTATATTCTTTAAAAGAATGTATTAAAAATAATTCAAAAATAAGTGAATGGATGGTAGATCCAGAGATGATGAAATATTAATCTACCAGCAGTGACAAGTTTAACTTCAATCCAAATCTTTCGCTCTAGAATCAGCCATTTTTTTACTGCAATAAATCACACAGATCACAAATATCTACTTTTAGATTAAATTCTAAACAGATGCTTTTCTTTTTGAAAATCAAAATTAATTATTTTTTTAAAAAGACTATTTTAAAATGCATTTAAAATAAATTTAGTAATTTTAACCTTGATTCTTAACACAATTGAATAATTTCTGTCGAGTCACATAGCTCCTTCTCAAAAGAATCCATCAAAAATAATCAATACACAATGCACATGATCATCAGCTCAAGGATTTCATAATTTTTTCTATCATTTTGAATGTGACAATATGTTAATAGTAATTTATAACTATAAGTTTAATCGTTATAAATAAAATAAATATACGACTAATACAAAAAATAGTAAGTTATAATTATGTAATATATAACTATTAAATTTTTTAATTTATTATATATATATTATACGGAACATAATAATGTTCTCTATTTACTTTAACATAAACTATAAATAAATCAAATGGTATATTTCTAAATTCGAGCAGAACGAAGCATAACTGGGCTGTGATCCTTGGATCTTTAATTAGAAGTCCGTTGATTCTACTGCTATGATAAAATATATAGTAGATAACCAAATCTCATTAAATGTTATATACAAGCTTAATCTTTGAGAAAATAATTAATACAACACAAGGATAGAGTACTAATGCTTTTAGTTTTAGAAAATCTCTTCATCTTTTACACTCTTCAATGTTATCACTTTGAATTCAAAAACCAGTTGGAATCTAATAGGTCAAGTGGTATTTAATATATTTGAAATGGTGGAAGGCATTATAATACATTTATTAAATGATGTGATTTTTATTATAAACAATCTCACAAATATAACAAACTTTTATTTAGCTTCCATATCATGAAAAACATACAAATTTCCTCTTTAAATTATCTCCCTTTGAAAAAAAAAAAAAACTATCGATATTTGTTGGTAACCTATATTTGTTCGTGCTAAATAAAATGTATGGCAAATTGTAAAGAAATGACTACATTGTTATTCATTTCAAATATAAATACCATAAATAAAACCAGATCAAGGTAATTACAATAATACCAGTTATCTGTTGAAATCTTTTTTTAAATTCATATTAAATGAATTGTTTAATTATTTCAGGGTTCAACATATCTTAATTCTGTAATTATATTTATAGATATATAACGTAAAAATGAATACTAAGAATAGAAAATATACATTTGTTTCCTAGATAAGAAAGAAAGTGTTTGTATTTTGAACTTATTTGTTAAATTGAATATTGTAAACTATCTAAACCAATTAATGTCTTGTTAAAATTTTCCCTAGACTTCTAATATTAATCAAGTAAACTCATAAAAGCAGCAAATAATATACAAAGACTCCCGACATTTAATTGCTTTAATATATTAAGCTATTCATGTGGATAATATATTAATAAAAATTACAATAAAGTAACGAAATTACATTTACAAAATAATATTACATATATATAAATTATATGTTGAATAATATAGTATACTATATTTATCACACAGTTCTCAAATTAAACCATAAAAAATAAAGATAAAAGATAAAGTAAAGCAGAGTTTCATCTTTTGTGTAAGTATAACATTTCTTCCATCAATAGTGGTGGAATATTATATTATACCTGTATTTTAAAAAATTTGCAATCAGTGTTTTGGCTCTTTTGTGACCAACTCATATTAATATAGACCTTTAATATCTAACTAATAATAACTAAATACTAATTTAATTAATTGGTGGTTAATTAAGCTGCCTATGAATATCTACCTTTAAAAAACACCTGCTTGCAGGCTGGAAAAAAGTGAATCTTTTAATTTACAAATTTAGCACAAATTTAAACTCAGTATCATAATTATGGCAGGTGTACTATTTATTACTTTATGAATGCCTTAGCATATAAACTTATGGATTTTTTAAAATTATTTCTGTTTATACCCTTTCAGTTGTCTACATAGTAACAAGAAGCTGTATATACAAAAGTCAAACAAAATAAACTTACTATTTAGATATATCTTTATTCACTGCCAAATTACATAATAATTTATTTAATCAGTGAATTTTAGATGATAATTTCAAAAAAACTTGTACTACCACTTCTAATTAAAATATAATCAACCATGGCATATCAAAATTGTAGAACGGGAGTGAGGAACAGAGCTCTGACTCCTCAAAAGCTCTCATTCTGACCCACAGATATATTTACAAATATATATAAAATAGATTATGTAAAACTGCTACTTCAAATGTACATAGTTCAATGCAAATATAAGTGAAAATATTGTATCAAGAGTTAAGTAAAATAAAATATTTATCTTTTTGACTATATCTTTTTTTTCTCTCCAATCTTTATAATAGTTCTAGTTTATTCTATCAGAGGAGCAATATTCCAACAAATTATTTATATTGTATAGTCTATCTAATTATGGATTTCATCTATAATGCTGAGAGCAATTTGTTTTATAGTGACGTTCACAGCCAAATATATAACTAGTAAAAATAAAATTCGAATTTTACTTCATTTTATTATTTTTATTTTACATTTAATTTGTTTTTATTAGGATGGCTACATAAAATAAGATTTGACACAAAAAATCATGCATTTGAAAAGAAATGGAGCATTCTGTGAGATCAATTTATTTAAAAAAACAGAAAATTTGAAAACAGTTTCTGAAGGGTAGTTTATAAAAGACTATAACCTATCTATTATAGAATTAACCTGTTTAGAACATTCAAAGAAATTTGAAAATATATGTCATAAGATAGGTTCAAATGAATCATAAAAAAATGTTTTTAAATGTGGAACTAGCATTAATAATAATGATGTATTTTATTTTTAATTCACAAAAAAGTTACAGCCATTGTCTAAAAGGGGAAATTTGAAATTGACCTTCCAGTTTAATTACAGATAAATTAATTGAATTTTTATCAAATATAGTAACCTAATTTTTAATTTGATAATTTTGTGTGGCCTGCAAATGACATTATAAATATTTATATGGCCCTTGTCAAAAAAAAGGTTTACCACCATTGTTGTAGAACATTGACATATGATTTTAAAAAAATTTCAATAATATTGACAAATACAATAAAATGATGTATTTATTTTTAAAATAATCTAAAGCAATAAATGTATCGAGAGTGATGTTATAGCATTATATGTATATTATACCCTGTTGATAGGTGGTACAATCCTAATCAGATGTGCCAAGTCTCTACATTAGGCCTTACTTGGACTCTACCTAGTTCAACAGACTTACTATTTACCCAACTATATTTTCTCAACTATACTAATTGTATTTAGGTAATACTGTTATTTATTGAGATTCACTTTAAGATGATTAAATATTTCTAAATACAGTATAATTCATCATAACAAATGTGAGACTCATTTTTTCCTAGTAGCAGATTACTTCCCCTTACCATTAAACAAATACAAAAGTATTTGTCCAATGGCATGAGAATACCTAAATATTCCCATGATTAACAATAATGGTCAAATGAATATAATAAACATCTATAACTATTAAATTGCAGTTAAACTACCTAATAAATTAGACTCATTTTATTGCATGTAGAGCTTTTATTCTTATTATTCCATAGGATGATGATTTGAAATAATCACCATAATAATTTTATATTAAGGAGATCTCATGATAATCATTGATTTCTATTAACTATTCATACTACCTATAGAATGTCAAAAAGGATTTTACTGAACTCCATAGGTAGAGCTTCAATTAGGAAAGGCTTATAATTTAAATCTATAATTAATATTGTACTATTATTTTCATTTTATATGCTTCTTTATAGTTTTAAACCCATATTATTATCTAAATCATAGTTGGATTTGGTACTGTCAATTGAATTACCCATAAATAAGCATACTTTAATAATTTGCAGTATTATCAATGACTTATGTGATCAAGGCAGCTTATCATAAGTTAAAATCTCTTTTAAAAGATAAGGACTCAATTGACTGTTATATTGTTCTAAACTGGATTAATTTCTCATTTCAATCTTATACTGTATTTTCTGGATTCGTGTGATGTAGTGACAATGGTTCCCACAAAAAAAAATGCAACATTTGATACTTAAATTAATTTTCAAAAACAACAACTTTAATCATATCATTTGCAAAAATATTAATAAACATTTTAACTAATAAGTAATTTCATTACCATGAGTATTAAGGTTAAATATTCACATAATATAGCCACAGAAACAATTAAACATAATTCATATTTCAGATATTTAAAATAAAACTAAACAAAAATATTTACTTTCAGATGATCCAGTGCTGTTGTGATATTTCTCATTTGGATACATATAATTTTTCTATATCCCCCAGATCAAATATTTACATTTGATAAAGATTTTGTCTTCCTTCCCTTTTTTAATCAGTAATCCCTTCATTCAAAATACATTCAAAATATGTAAGTAGATTTTTAATTATCAAGAGACAATGAAAAATTATTAATTATTATATTCTTGTTTCTATAAAACTTTTATTATAATACTGTGAAATTTACTATTGTTTAGTTTATCGGGTCCCCATGATATTTATCTTTTGATCTTTATTTATCTATTTTCCTGAAATATTATTATACTAACTACAAAATTATAAATTAGTTCAATTTGCTAAATTACAATCAAGAAGAATTTTATGGATATACTATCAAATCTGAATCCCTATATTTTCTTAGAATAATTTTCATCCATAATGTAAATAGACTGCTCTTTGATATATATCATAACTCAAATAGTTATCTTTATTTTAACTAACTACCTAGTGATTATCTTTATGTCATTGACATGTACATATTGAATATATATTTCCTAAAATTATTCTACAAATTATAAATCAAAATTACTTCCAATTCCCTATCAATATTAAATTGTTGACTATAAAACATAAGATCACTTTTCAAAATATCGTTTTCCCTTTTCCTTTTGTATATTTAGACACACACTCATTCCCTTTTCATCACATATATTATTAACTTCTTTGATTATTTTTCATTACCTATGTATGACATTACTCACATTTATTTGATAAACCTAAAATTTTAAAAATAATTAATAATATAGACAATCGAATTAAATCATGTATTCCATTATCTATTGATCTAATTCCCCATCCTCTTATTGTAAGAACAACTATATTCAACATATAAAATTAACATAGATACAAACATTACATGTGATTATTTTCTTTTTCTCTTAAAATATAAGTTCTCGAAAAAAGAAAAATAGTTATATGCAATGCAGGTTGGTTACAGATCCATATTGTGATCACTTTTGCTCTGTTTATCATCCTCCAAAGATTTTTTATGATTACAATATTCATCGGTCATGGGTTTGCTTTCAATGTATAAGCTGTTATTTTTTTCTTTGGTAATTGAAGTATATCAACAATTCCTACATGAATAATAATTTGGCATTGGCTTATTATTGTTTAATTTTGATCACTATTATTATCTCAAGGAAAACCTTTACAATTTTCTTTTTAAAAGTATCTAATAGTATCTTCTCCATATATTCCTCCATTCTCAGTCCATTATCTATTTGCTATGTAGATTTATTTTGATTAAATATTTTCCCAAGTATTTTCTTTATAATAATCATTTTATGTATTTTCTTATTCATTCTCAGATGATAGATATTTCATTTATGTTAATAGACCATTATTGTTCTATAGACATATAAACACGATCTTCATTGAACATACATATTGTAATGATATATAAATATGTCGTTACATTAATTTAAAATAAAAACTTAAAAGTTCGCAAATAAAAGTAAAAAACTAAACGCTAAAATTAAAATGTTTTGTTAAACGTATATACATTCACACAGATGCCAAACTTTAAAAATATTTTATGTGTTAAAAAAAAAAAACAAATAAATAAGTGTTTGAACGTACTTTTTATAAGAAAAAGTACAAGATTTAAAAATAAAAACAGGTATTAATTAATTCTTGTAATCTGTAAATGGAAATGATTGTTTATAAATTGTTTGAAAAGCAAGCTAGCCTTGGGCTCTTGTATAATTAAAATGATCTGATGAAAGATAGATAAGAAAATAAAGAGAAATTAGCTTGACCAATGGAAGCACTAAGCCTTGGCTCGGACCCTAATGAAAGTGATGGATTAGTGATGTTTTGTTGAGTGAATCCATGTGGATAATATAAAAAGGGAAATACATTTTTTTCGAGCGGTTCCAGCGTTTTGTGTTTGAGAGATGTGGTAGGATGCACATACCACACTCTCTATTTTAAAAAAAAATGAAAAGACTGTGATACCTTGAACCAGCTATTGCCATTTCCAGAACATTATCTTCCAATGGAGGCATCGTGGGAATTAAAAGCAGAAACCTGGACTCTTCTACCGTGAGCTATAAACTTTACAAATTAACCACAACAAAAAAAAGTAATTAAGAACTTTCGTCATTGTTTTTTTTAAAGATTCATCTAATTTAAATTTTAAAATGAACTCTTATTTGATTTTCAAATTAATAATTGATTGTTTAAATTTATATAGTTAAGTTTTGCTAAAATCATTTCCATTTTATTATTTTTATTTGTAATAATATTTATTGTAGAAATTATTAAATGCATTACATTTAAGTTGGGTATAGATGTTGCACAGATTCATTAGCGGTTGATTATATTGTGGTTTTCACAGTCAATTAGAACATATAAGTCAACAATGTCACTGCGGTGTCTTATGATGAACACCAAAGGGTCTCCTATATTTCCTCAGCAATTGACGTTATTGATTGACTTTGTATTTTGATCGGTTGTTTAATTTGGAATGTTTTTGACCATGGAATCTGTGCAGCTGATCTATACTCGACATTATAAAACAAATTGTATAAAAATAATCTGTGCGAACATATTTAAATGTTAAATTTAAGTCGGGCGTGAATGGTTATATAGTTTTGTAAAGTTATATTAAGGGAGGGTAATCTTAGGTTATTTATTTCGTAGTTGAATTGGTTCAATGGATTGGATATATTTGTGTAATTGTAGATGTAGTATGAGATCCGCTACAGGCAGGATTATAGATATACGCCACACACCTTCTGTTTGCCTATGGATGGGTTTGTAAGACGGCAAAGGACCGCAGTCCATTCCTATGGAGTTTTATGTTTATTGTTCTACTCGCCAACAGATGTGACATTCCTGTTGGTGGAGAGACAATGTCTTCTCTAATTCTACTTACTGATCAGATGTACATTCCTGACAGTATAGTATTTTGTGTTGTCGTATTTTCATGCTACATTGAATACATAAATGTGTCGGATGGATTGGCGTCAGTTTGATTGCAAAATTTGTTGCTTAAGGTTAAATCAGGGAAGAATATTTTCTTTTCAAATGCAGATCTATGTAGTCTATTCATACTTGACTCACTAAATAAATATTAAACTCATGGTTGTAATTTACTTAAATGTAAAACTAAAGATTAATAGAAAAATCTAAAATATTGAATTTATTCCTCAAAATTTAAATGTTATTTTATATGTGTGTAAATAAATATTTTTATGTGTTAATTTCTGGCAGTGGCTTTTATTCTTTTATATTTAAGATATAAAATTTATATTTTATTATCTCTGCTACTCCACTGAGCTAGTGACTTGGGCTAATGATCTGAATATTTAAATAAAGTGGAATCTTAACAGCGCGTATCTGCCTACTCTATAAATTTTTCTAGGTTTAAATGCCTAGATGGCGCCCCATAAAGCAGATATCATAGTTTGCGGTTAGATTCGATCTTCACTTTCATTTCGATTGTTATAATATATAATACAATGTAAAGTAATACTGAAATTAGTATTGCTAAATTCTCACTCCTTTCTTCACATAAGATTTGATTCACACTTGCTCTACGATTTATTTTTAAATACCCTTTTATGATTATCTCTTCCTGATTTAGTTCTAAATATTCTTTTAAAAAAGCATATTTAGCTTTATTCAAAGTATATTTAGTTTCCTTTGTCCTTGGTTGATGATTTAAGCATATACGTTTATTTGGATTACTCAGATGCAGGAATGATTTAGGTAGTTTATCTGTTAACTCCAACCTAATTTCAGTTCTTGTAATGTTTCTTTTCAGTGAGTATATTCCATGAGCAGATGTAAAACTTTGGTCCTGCATCTTATATTTAATTTTTCTGTATAATGGCTTCAAGAAATTTTTGCTAATCACTAATTGTTGATTTTGCTCATAGTAGAGATCAATTAGATTATCTGTTCATTTTAATTAAAACTTTATCTTATATTCTTTAAATTTACATTATGCAATTAGAAAATTGAGTTTGATAAATGCCAAGAAATATTTGCTAATTATAAATATTTTTTGATACAGTAGGAAAATTAAGACTGATAGCAATCAAGAATGAACCCTGGATTGCCCAGGCCAAAATACAGATGTAAATAGTCTGAGCAACAAAATGCATTATTCTATTTCCAATGAATTTACCAAGTGAACAGTTTCAGAGAGATTTAAAGTACATTTAGAGCTCTCTGTGGTGTTTTGAGGACTTACTACTTGACTTCTCAGCAACTTGTCCATCAGCACTTCTGGATGGTGAGTGGTAGCAAATATTGATCTCCCGATAGGCAGCATGGTTTTAGTTGCTTGCAGCAGACCATTGGCAGGAATGTCTCCCACCTCCATGATGATGATGATACATCATTTCACATATAGAATGGGACTAGAGATTACCATTCCCTACTCTGACATATTAAAATTAAAACCAGCATGGAGGATAAAAGTGAAGCTTCTTTAAATTATACAATGTATTTTTATAATATAAATCCAGTCTATTTATACTGGGCTGAGATCAACTCATAATTTTAATAAACAAATTATATTCCATGAGCAAATCCATTAGCACCTTTGAACTTTGATATTTTTAATTACTAAAATAACTTCAATCCTTTGTTTTATTCTTTTAACAGGATGTTTTTGGCTAAGTTTGATCATTTCTATTCCCCAATATTTAGCAATACTTCTCGTTGGCTAAATCTTGTTTACAAAAAAAAATGTAATTTTAAAAAAATACTATTGTCAAAACCAAAATTTGGACTTCTTCCTCGTGCTATACTAAAACAGGTGCATATGGGTGATTGTTGTTTACAACTTATTTTAAATCAAACATAAATTTTATGAAATGATCAAACAATATGACGCTGTATATGGATGATGGAGGTATGTGGATTACACATTATACATGCGATTTTAAGTGTTTAAAATATAAATTGGCTTTTAAATTTAAATAAACAATAAATTAAAACATATATGACTTTGGAATAAATATATGCTGCAATATAGCTATACCAATTATATTACAGACATTATATTCGCATATATGGGCGCGGCGTCACATACACAACCATGTTAGTGTTTTTAGATGGATACTCTTTAAGGGTTCAAACCTGGCATAGATAGAGGTGTAGGGGTAAATAGATGAAATGTATATAATGAAGGAAATTTATCGTTTTAATATTAACTATTACGTAATTATTGCGGCAAGTAAAATAAAAACATTATAAAAAAAGATTATGTTTTGTGCTTCCGTTTCTAAACAAAGTCATGCTTCGTCACTGATATAATAAACGAATACAAAACAATTCTACAATATTCCAACAGAGGTCCCTGTTGCTTGATTCATATTTTGAGTGCAAAATGCAGATAGAGTTGTTGAAATATTCTAGCACTGATTTGTATTCATTTACTATATTTCAGTTTCAACTAGTGATATAAATTATTGATTTATGTATATTGTGATGGTAATGTAAATGATTCGTCTCAATTAGCTTCATCAACATAGATATAAATACAGATCTTGTCCCTAACAAATTTAAATATAAATCTTAATATATACATATGTTTATAGACATAATAAATGCGCATACATGGTGTAAATGTAAGAAAATATACCCTATAAGAATTTATTTTATTTGTATATTTTTTATTACAAAGACTTTATAATTTAATTTGTTTTATATATATAAAATAGAAGTTTTAAAAGGAGAAAATTAAGTTGTTGTTATTTTTATTTTGTAAAAGTGGAATTAATTAAAATATATAGGGTAAAATTAAGGAATTTGTAATTACTTTTTATATGAATTTGTTTTTTTCTTTTAACAAAGTTACTGAAATTCTGAAAACTTTGTTTTTAATCCCGTATTGATTAGATCATTTTGTTGCTTGTAACATTATTGTTATTAACTAATTAAAATACATATTTAATGATTAAATTACAAAAAATATATATAGATAAAGAAAAATAAGACCAGTTATTTTTTTTTAATGTTCAATACTATAAATAGATTTTTAAAAAGTTAGTGGAATTATTATTGTTTGGCCAGAGAGAAAAGTGCAAGCCATAACTGAAAAGCTGTGTTTCTTAAACAAAAAAAAAAAATTAAAGTGAGAAGATGTTTACTTGAAGTCCAACCTAAAAACCTCTGAATTGATTGTGAAAAATGTACAAGCATAATTCATTACAGAATGCAAATATCAATCCAGCAAATAAATATTATCATTGTATTGATTGCCAATTATTACACTGCTAATGCTGATAAACAATTTAAAAGAAGCAAGCCACATGGATGAAGAAATATCTCCAGATTACACTAAACCGATTCATTATCATTTGAGATTATTTACGATTACTGAGTGCCAATACCTGCCTATTAAAAAAGATACTGCGAAAAAGATGTCTACGTTTCCATATATTCTCACCTTTCTGTGTGGACTTGCACTAGACGAAAATGATTTAAGCCCTGGGTTTGTCATTAATTTTTAAAAGAAAGGAAAAATAATAATCATAATGGATTAATTTTTTTATTGAAAATAAACTAACGGCTGATATTTATTTGCTTTGGTAAATTAAATATATAAAGAAATAATGAAAACCATACACCCCAGGAAGTAAATTTATTAATTTTATGTTTATATATATTGATACAATTAATTATTGTGCTTTGGATTGAGAGTATTTCTATATATGTGTGTAGTGAGTAATATTATTTTGTTTTAAACATATTTAATCGCTTTCATTGATTTAATATTTTTATACAAATACGATTATTAATTTAATTTATATTTACATATACGTATTTACACATATCAAGTGCTATTTTTTATTTGACTGAAATATTTAATCTCTTAATATGTATTTTTTTTCTTGTATATAAATACAATTAATTATTTTACTAAATTTATATTTACATGGTTATCTGTAAATAAAATGAGCTTCTTACACATAGTTGCTTTGCTTATTATTTTTTTTTAAATTATATGTGTGAATATATATGTAAATAGATATATATCATCTTTCAGTAAGTAAAAAAAAGAGAGGAGATTGTTCTCATTCATATTCTATATATATATATATCCCGTATATATTGTATTTTTAGTATGTTTGTTTAAAATTATGGTTATGGGGTTTTATCAATAATAAATTTTATTAAATTAAAATCATCATTTGCTATTCAATTTTTTTTCTCATCTCAATCGACAGCAAATTTAAATTATTAATTTTGTTTTACTCTTTTTGTTTTTTTACTATATGCCATTTACCTTGAGAAATGAAAAGTACTGGGCTTAAATCTAGATATGCTGTAGGGAATGTAGGTGGATGTTTTTATAAGTAATTATGTACTAATCGGTAGGCCAGGCTAGCCACTTGGTGGTGTTGCTTCTCTGCTAAAAACATACAATTATATCGATCCTGGGCTGACTATTTTTAAAATAGTTTTACATTTTTGTCCGACTTTTATTAACATATTTTACCAATTTGTCCAACTTTTATTGAAATATTTTTACATTTTCTCCACCTTTTTAAAATATATTTGGACCTTTGATACGATTTTTTTACTAATATTTTGACATATTTTGACATTTGATATGATATGACTTTTTTTAGTAATATTTTGACATTCTTGGAAATAATTTACGATACAAGATTTTATTCAAATATTTGTACATTTATTTTTCAAAAATAGCAAAATATACATCGTATAATAGAAATAAAGCCAAAACAAAAATCGCCATATAGTCACCGTATTTTAAAAACAAAAAAGAAAAAGAAAGTTGAAAAAGTCAAAAGTTTTGAACTCATTTTATTTTTGGGGGGAGATGTGGAGAAATACTTTGTCATCACTGAGACAAAAGTTATTTTTGGTTGTTTTTATTTTTACAAAAAAGATAATAAAAATTGGTTTTAAAAAGAAAAGTTTTATTATATCAGCGGTCATTGCATAGCCAAAAAAAAAAAAATAGTCACCATATTTTTTAAACAAAAAAAAAAAGAAAATGAAAGTCGAAAAAGTCAAAAGTTTTGATCTTATTTTAATGTTGTTGTTTTTTTTTTTGGCAGGAGGGGGAGGTGACAACTAATTTGTCGTCACTGATCAAACCAAACTTATGATTTCCAAAACTATGTGTAACCTAAGATATTTTATTTGTCTCGTAATTTATGTGACTTTTCGCATGAGTTCTGGGAAAAGATGCTTGGCCATCACCTTTTGCAAATTTTTTGGCCTCCAAAATTTGTAGGGAAGCCGGCAAAAGTCTTACCATTATTAGTATCAAATACTACATCGAGTGGGTTTAATTAGAATGCATATTACAACAGTTATGGCCACTTGAATTCCCTACGCCCTCACATCATACGATAGTGATCTGTTAAGTGTGCATATTTGCATAGTGGTGTGAAGAACATTAGTGGGCATAATATTTTTGATGCAATGACATATAGGCCTGCAGCAGCTAATATGAACAGGACTGTTCTATAGGCCGTAAGTTTCTCTGCAAAATCACTGGCTTACCGATTTGTACAAGAAATTATTTTAAAGCATTCTTTCTAAGAAAGGTAATGTGTAAAGCTGATGTGATTTGGGCTTTATAAAAATGCTTTGTTAATGACAAGTTTTGCTGATCATTATAATATTGATATCAAGAAGGAGATCAGGAAATATGACTAATGATTATTAATTTGATCCTTTTTTAAATAATATTGAGATTATTCTTCAGTGTTTGTTTATTTTTAGGCTGAAATATGTGCCATTAATTTGATTTGTGCACAGTATATGTGAATCCTATAATAGATAGATTAAGCAAGTAAAACTAAAATAAAAATGTATAGTTCACAGTATAGAAATTTATAGCATACCATGCTTATATTGAACTAAATATGCAGGGTTAGAAGGTGAGGTGTATAGTTCCTGGTATAATATATAAAGTAACAGATATTTCTGCTACTTCTGTCAAAACTATTATATCTCACATTAATATTATAGAAAAATTATCCCAACTTTAAAATAATGATACCATTTTATTTGCAAACATGCTATAACTAAATCCATTTATAATCCAACTCTTTATTGGTTTGATAAAAATGTTTTTCCTGTTAGTTGCAGTTTTGTTATACCTAAATAAAGTAAAACCTTCTTTACATAATGATACCTTCATTTTTCAATGATTATCTTTTTAAAAAAAACTTTCATTTTAATTTTTCTTTATTATATTACATTTTTTTTCCTATTAGCATGTCTGGTTTGTAGCTGATTATTAAACATAAAAACTAAGAATAATAATTACAAATAATTATTTTTAAACAAAGAAATCCATATCATGGAAGTAAGACATACATATTCAAGAATGAGAATTAATTAAGAGTAATCTTGACTAACAACAATAACAATTTAAGATAATAAAACTATCATATCATGAGTGTTAAATACCCATTCTAAGATTAATATTTGACTAAAAGTATTTGACATATATGTATTTATTCTTTTAGCAAAAACTATATTGTGGCAACATCTAATAATTTATATTAAATTATTCCTATATTTTAATGAATATTAAAATAAGTGTTAAATATCTTCTATTTCATAATGTGATATAACATAAAAAATAACATATCAATATATGTACATATATATTCATGAAGAGAAAAAGGAACAAAAAAAGCAAAATCTCAATTCTCCTTCACATATGTTGTATACACAGAGAGGTGAAAATTTCTTTTCTTAACAAATTCACTTTTTAAAAATTTATAAAAAGAGATAAACTTAGCATTACACTCTATGCTTCAGCATTTGAAATTGTAGGACAGAACAATATATATCTCAATATATAATCCTTTACAATATTTACAATAAATAGCACTGAATTAAATCTTTGTAGTTTTAAATAAAGTTTTTACCATAAGCTAATATTATTTAGTGTACACCCATATATTATAGGTACATTATATATCTATATAATAGAAATTGGTTCAAATATCCAAAATCAAAGTAAAAATATGTTTAAATTCTTGATAAGACTCTCAGAACATCTTTATGTATTTTACTCATTGAATTGTAAGCAGGTGTTTCCATAAATCAGTTATGGTGCCAGGATTTGTGATTAGATTTTACCAGATAATGCAGAAAATGGTGTTGATGGTTAAAGTCAACACATTAGATAATTATACAGACAACATATTGTTATTTTAGGGCTTTTGTTCTAAAAAATTACAGCACATCATTTTTTTTTCTCTGAGAAATGCATTTAATGAGAATGATGGGCATTCAGATAATCATATAAAGGACTACAACTATATAAATATTGCTTATCATATCCTAAATTAATAAATATATTTCAAAATACTTTTGCATTATTCGATTATTTCATATCATGGAACTTGGTTTAAGTATTTTATGTTATTATTATTGATGTCAAATATTAGAATTACTGATGGTAATTGCTAAACTTTTGGTTTATATAACCTAGACTTGTAATCTACTGCAGAATTTCTCTTGATTTCCAACTATTGATTATAATATTTTATGATTTTTACTGGATAACTAGTAATTGAATAATTTAAAACATGCTTTTTTTTATAGATGAGTTACTATGAGTTACCTGTTGGATCAAATTGCTCAAGACTGAACTTGATCATTTGATCAGGTGGTTTCTACAAACATCATTAAACTTTTAAACTTGCTTTATTACAAGATTTAATTATTTTATTTCTTTGTTCATGTACCCTGCAAAAATCATTATAAGTCTGTCAATAATTTCCTAAAATAGAGTTTTATTTTACTGTTTTAAAGCCTTTAATAATATTTCTTTTCTTTACAAATAATTTGAACCATATTTTGCGATTATTAAAATAGGTCTACCATTATTTAATTTATACTTTGATAAATATGTTATAAAATAATCAAACATTACAGTATATAATAATGTCATATTTAAGCACACAGCTTGAATCACTCATTTTTAGTCAAAATCTTATATAAATGATTCTGTAAATTTAATGAGCACATAGTTATCTTTTTTAAAACACAAAAATTAAGTATATATTATTATATACTTGCATTTATATAGCAAAACATTTTCTCTTTTAATTTTAAGCTAAGTGTTCAAATTCTCTAAATAAGTCACATGAACCACTGAATAACTTCATATTGGTCACTATAATATGTATGTGGAGAATACAGTGAATGAATATAATATACATTTTATTACTAAAACTTTTTTAACTATAATACAGAAACATTAATATTTTTTCTTCTACTAATGTTAACTTTGTTAATTTGCATTTAATCCTAAGCTATTTTAGCTATTGTTTTCAATATCAGGTAGTGCAATATTATTCTCAATGACCACACTAGATATAATATATATATATATATGATCACTAGATGGAACTTTACCAATAGCGCACTAACAAGCTTTGTTTACATAAATGCTGAGAGAAATAGAATTCAATATCTCTTTCGTTGTCTCCAATCTTTAGACCATGGTTTCGAGCTAGTTGGCCCACATCATTAAAGGGTAGGAAGACTAGAAACTAGATGTAAATACCAACTCTACAATCAGCATTTATGAAACATGTTTCTATCAGTTTGAAAGCATGAATTTTTCAGATACGTAAATATCTTCAAATCCAGTCAAACAAACTAGATAGCTATATGGGTCTGAATTCAGTTCAGTTTCACCATATAGTAAAAGCCTCTACAATCTATATCATTGTAAAAACTTTCAAGGTACGTTTATGATAAACAAAACAAGTTATACATTTTGTAACTTGCTCTTAGCTTGCATTTTATGATCACTAGATGGAGCTTTACCAATAACTCACTAATAAGCTTTGTTTACATAAACACTGAGAGAGATAGAAATTCAATATCTCTTTCATTGTCTCCAACCTTTAGACCATGGTTTTGAGCTAGTTGGCCCATGTCAGTAAAGGATAGGAAGACTAGAAACTAGATCTAAATACCAACTCTACAATCAGCATTTATGAAATATGTTTCTATTAGTTTGAAAGCATGAATTTTTCAGATACATAAATATATTCAAATCCAGTCAAACAAACTAGATACTATATAGGTCTGAATTCAGTTCAGTTTTACCAAATAGTAAAAGCCTCTGCAATCTATATCATTGCAAAAACCTTCAAGAGTACATTTATGATAAACGAAACAAGTTATAAATTTCATAACTTGCTCTTAGTTTGCATTTTATGATCACTAGATGGAGCTTTACCAATAACTCACTAACAAGTTTTGTTTATATAAATGCTGAGAGAGATAGAATTCAATATCTCTTTCATTGTCTCCAACCTTTAGACCATGGTTTTGAGCTAGTTGACCCACATCAGTAAAGGATAGAAAGACTAGAAACTAGATCTAAATACCAACTCTACAATCAGCATTTATAAAACACATTTCTATCAGTTTGAAAGCATGAATATATATATATATATATTGTAACTAAATAAAATCAATTAATTAAACATCAAAAGTGTTATGCTATGATAGCTGCTACAATTGGTAATTAATAAATAAGTGATGATATCTATTAAAAAATTGAACCTGAGGCCATTCTGACTTCTTTTCATCTCAGGTATATAGCCTATCTTTAACCAACTGATGATTGCTGGTTTAGCATGAAATACATATATTGGTGATTATTTATCTTTTCAGCATATATGTGCTTGAGTGTATCAGTGTTATTAGATAGCGTGAAGAGTGATGGGTCATCTGAAAGTCTGTGCTCATATACCCTATATATTAAATAATTGTCTTATAATTTAATATTTTTAAATAAGAGTCTAGACAATATGTAAATTTATTTCTAGATGTCAAGAGATAGTGATTTAAAAATGTCAATTTTTAATCAATAAAATCAATTACATAATTGGGGATATAAAACAACATGGAAAGAGTTGCACACACATGGAAATGAAAAAAGACACACATGGAAAAGAAAAAACTTACTTTTTTCATATATAATTTTTATTTTTTATAATTATAAGTTAAACAATTTCAATTAATTTTGTGAAAGTAATGTATCCATAAAGAAGTTCTAAATCAGGTATCAAAACTTTAAGTTAAGTCTACTGGGAAATGTAAAATCTACATTATTAAAAAAATAAGATGGGAAATTTAAATGGTTATTTTTTTTACAACTACTGAAGTACTTTTACACAGAGTTAAAACATAATAGAAATTTTTTATAGCTTAGTCCACTAATGTAAGAACTGTTATTGATTACCAATTTATTTATTTGCAATAAACTATTATTGATTTAATATTCTTAAGCCCACTATATTAAGAATGTCAGAGCCCATGTTTTCAATACATATAGCAGTTCTTAATATTTTAATGCTTTGCCTAAAAAAAATTTTTAAATATGCTGAAATTAAAATAAATTTATCAAAAGACTTTGAAATATTTTGTCTTCAGCAATGTCTTTGAAATATAAGTATTTCAATATTATTATATTTTAAACAATGGTTTTTTTCTGGGATAATTCATTTTTAATGAATGAACTATTTTAATTATGAATTGTAGGACCTCTTTATTAATTTTAAAATGACATTTTTAGTACTTGTCATAATTATTTACTTATTATCTTTGCTGATGAATGAAAGACTTTCACTCATAAACATTTTATCTTATGTTTAAGTGTGCAAAAATAAAATTATTAACTTACTCTTTTGTTTGAAAACTTATTGCTTGAATATTTATGTTTGAAAATTAATATTATACCATTGTAATGGATTTATTGCTTTAAAATTCTTGATATCATTATTTAATTGTGTCTGGACAAAATAATTGAAACAATCATATATGCATTATGAAAGAAATTCAAAATGCTTTAATGAATTATTATTCAATTCTTCTACAATTAACTTTTGATTACAAACTTGCTTTATTGTATGCTTTGTATTGGTTAAAAATTTTAAATCCTGCTCTTTAATAAAACCTGCTTTATTTTTAAATAACATTTGCTTCTAGATTTCATTAGTAAAAATATTTTACTAAAGGATGAATGGAAAGTAGAGATAATATAATACCAAAAATTGCTGACATTATAATTAAAATATTTTCTTGAAACTAAATGGCCATTAATATGTTTGTGTGCTTATGTTGACAGGTAATCTTTTGCTTATAGAAATAGAGTTGAATAATCTAGTTTTAAATTTGCTGTATTTTCAATAAATGAAGAAATTTTTTATGCTTGCAGAACTGTATCCCGATGAATGGTGAACCTCCAGGATAAAGACATTCAATTATTTAAATTTTGATAAACTGAGTATAATTTTAAATTGTAATTTTATGCTTTTTTAAATTTACCATGTATTTATTTATTATGCATACTTTATCTGATATATGTTCATGCATTATTTATCAATTGTAATATTCAGAAGTTCATCGAATATTTGCTACTTATAATATTCTATCATTTTAAAATGTTGCTTTGCTCCTATCATGAGTAATTTATTTTGAATGAATATATTTATGCATAATCAGTGAACATATTGTATATTACTATTTTATTGTTTATTTTAGTCATGTTTTAGGACAGATTTGGCAAATAATTTTGTTATCAGTTTTATACATCAATTAATAATAATTGTTTAGGATACCATAGCATTAGTCTCTCTCTTGTTTTATTGTTATGCTTATCTTGCCATTATATTTTCCAAGAGATCACTAGTGCATATATTTTATAAAAAGATTGAGCTTTGTTTCTGTCTTATTGTAATATTTACCATGAGTGATATTTTTCATGTTTCATATTTAGCATAGATTCTTTACTTATGGTGGCTCTTATTATTCCTAATATTTTTGGTGATTCATTCTCATTTTTCCCATATGTTTAGAGACAACTGTTTTAGCATATTTGTTTGCCCTCAAAATGTAGGTACTCTTTTTGAGTTTATCCCATCATTAGTTTCATTGCCTTATGTGTCTTTTCATTTCAGATTTATTATATCATATATTTTGTATAAGCTATGTGTGATGTACTGCCGTAACTTTATTATTATGTTGGAAATTGATATTGTTATTTGTTTTGAAGAATATCATCCTTTCTTCAATTGCTCTCTTGAATATTCTGAGTATATATTAGAGATGGTTATGATGTGTAGACCTGTCTTGCTGTGCTTTTCCAGCATTGCCAAACATAAAACTGATGGGTATTTATTTACAATTTTAAAGTTGTATTTATAAGCCTAAATAAGTAATATACATGACTTCTAGCATTAACTTCACTGCTGGATTGGTAATATGTGCTTAGTATTTAAATGTACTCATTGTTGAGACAATGTCATTGTATGATTGTTATGCAAAAATGTAGAACTTCTTGTGATATTGCCCACATTTAATAAAAAGCTTTTATCAATCAGACAATTTCACAATAGGCAATGATAATTTAATTTGTAAATTTCTTTATTTATTATCATAAGCTGTAAACTTCTAAATTTTATTTCTCCTATGCAGTAAAGTTGTGTGGCTTAGTGTTTGAATAGTTTAATTTGATTATTGTAGATTTCTAAAAAAAAATTATTTGATTGTTCTTATTATTTAAATAAATGTTATATTTTATTGTAAAAATTGTGTATAGTTGTAGTATCATCTCAATCATATACTACTTATCCAGAAATCTTAACATTATTATCAATGATATAACTATATTTTATGTTATTCATTAAGAGTACATGCACATAAAATTTAAGATAATAATCATTTTGTGAGAATGGTCTTCAGATGTTAAGAATGCATCTAAGAAATAAAATATTCATTCATTTTCTTAATCTTAAAATGATCGTTTTACTTCATATGCAGTTATTAAAAGAAGACTGTTTTTGTGATAAAATTATTATTTGCTTATTTATAAGATTATAACTGATTATCTATTATAAATGTAATGCTTAAATTATTTATCTTAAAGTTATAAGAAAGATTTGGCATGAGTTGTTAATAGGAAGGATATTCTGAGTGACCAAAAATTCCTTATCTACTCTTGGTATTGGAATGCTATATTAATAGATTATTTTGTATTTTATTTTAATTAAAATATTTTCTTTAAATTTGTTATTATTGTTGTTGGGTAGACATTATCTTAGGTGTAATAGTATGTTTTCTCATATTTTCACTAGGATGCTATTCATTGCTTAATAATTCATAAATAAAATAAAAGAGTGAAAATTTTAATATTAAAAATATTTAATAAAGAACCCTGAGATTATTATTGTAATCAATGATTAAAAGAAATTGTTTATGGTAAAAGAAATTATTTTGAAAAGTAAAATGACACAAAATGTAAGAAACATTATTATCCTTTGTAAAGAGATTTTAAATTGTGAATGGTTGGGGAGAATATAAAAAATATATTATGAGAAAGAATATATTATAACCTAAGTACACTTTGGTTTACGTTTTCAATATTAAAAGTATTTATATTTTGTCAGAATGAGTTGAGAGTTCTTCTCCTCTTAATATTTATTAAATTATAATTTGTATATTTACAATGATTAGTCATTATTGTTCTTACCCTTATGGCTCTTTTATTATAGCATATATCATATATAAGAACCCACTGTGCTTAGCCTATGTGTTATCATTTATTTTGATGATGATATTTTTTACAGTTAGTCGATGTTATCTGAGTTTATTTATTTTTCCAGTTTGTCTTTATTTTAGGCTATAATTTTGGCCTGTATTTTGCATTATAATAAAATATTTACTTATTCACTCTACAAGATGTAGAGGATGTCAGATCATATCAGTGGATATTAAATTATATAAGAGATGTTTTAATCATAAGAGTCTATTAAGGAATATATTTTGAAAGTGCAAATATTGATAGCTCAGAGAATGTGATTGGGATGAAGGGAGAGATTTACTTTGTTCTAAATTATTAATTGGGGAATGATTAGAGTTTTCTCTCTTCCCAAGTTATATGTTTTATTTAAAATAATTTATTTTGTCAGAGTTAGGTACTTCCTTTATCTTAATTGTATATCTCTACAGCTAATTCTTTTATATGTAACCAACCACTGAGCTTAGTCAACTTTATAATCCTTATTGTTATCAGTAAGAGTCTCAACCCAACCATATTATTGTGTTTAAAAGATGTTATGTTCCAGAAAGTAGAACATGTTAGATGACATATGACAGATGTGATTAGATATTTATATAAGCCTTAACTTAGTGCCTCAACCTAGGACATATAATGACAGATGTGATTATTTAGCTTCATTATTAGGTTTCGATCAGTTATAAAGTACCAAGAAATCATCTTGGGGGAGTATTTGGTGACAAAATTATTGTTCAAATCTCTCTTTAGTTTATTATATATATATATGTATATATAGTTTATATATATATATATATGTATATATATATATATATATATATATAAACATTACAAACATAAACTAAACTAGTCAATATATAATTAAAATTACCCCAAATCCAAAATTCTACCAGACCAGCATAAAAATAATACTACCAAAGGTTTCACTTCTACAAGCAGACTTCTCAAGTGTAAATAACTACTAAAACTACACAATATATATAATATTAAACATTACCCACAAACCCATTCATTTCCCATCCATCCTTAATATTAAAAAAACTCTTAAATAAATTAATTGCTTCAGAATAATAAATTTTCAATAATAAAGATTCTTTAATTCTTCTTTTGATTTCATTTCTCTCAAAGAAGACAACCTTAGCTTCATCAAAATCAATAGTGTGTCCTGTATCTTTTTCATGGACATACAAAGCAGAACTAAGATATCTATTTTTAACTCTACTTTTATGAACCTTTATTCTTTCATTTAAACTCACACTACTCTGACTTATGTAAACCTTCTTACAAAATAAACAAGGAATAAAATATACTACACCAGGAATAGTCTTTCTATCAAAAATTTATTTTGTATTATTTAATAAATTATTCAATTTAACACCCCTTTTTCAAACAATTTTCTTATTTCCAAACAATTTACTATTTCTACATACAATTTTATAAGAAGACAATTTATATGGCAAAGAAATAAAATCATATTTTTCTTTTACCTTTATATCCTTACAAATATTACTATTAAATAAAATACTTTTAACAAATTTATCAGAGTAACCAACCCTCAAGTAATCTTTATAAAATTGATATTTCTGAAACAAAGCTACTCCACTAGAATTATTTAATTTAATATTTAATTTAATATTCCTATGACAATAATTCCTTAAAGCAGCTACTTTATGAGATACACACTGATAGCTATCAGGTTTAATTATAGATCTTAATTCTTTACTTTTAACAAAATGACTGCTCAGTAAACAATTAGTTTCTACATTTCTAATCACCAAAAGATCTAAAAATTTTAACTTACCAAAATCTAACCCCCCTCCCTCTAACACAAATTTTATAGAAGGATCAAAACAATTAAACTCATTTACAAATTCTTTCACTTTATCATTCTCAACTACAAATAAACAATCATCAACATATCTGACAAATAACTTTACATATAAACAATTCTTTTTAATAATAATTTCCTCTTCCATATAATTAATATAAACTGAACATACTAAAGGAGAAATAATATAACCTATTATCCACCCTTCCTTAATCTTATAAAAATTACCTTTATAAGTAAAATACATAGAATCTTCCAATAACAAAAGCAAATCTTTAATTACCTTAATTTTATTTTTTGATAAAGAACACACTATTGATTTTGATGAAGCTAAGGTTATCTTCTTTGAGAGAAATGAAATCAAAAGAAGAATTAAAGAATCTTTATTATTGAAAATTTATTATTCTGAAGCAATTAATTTATTTAAGAGTTCTTTTAATATTAAGGGTGGATGGGAAGTGAATGGATTTGTGGGTAATGTTTAATATTATATATATTGTGTAGTTTTAGTAGTTCTTTACACTTGAGAAGTCTGTTTGTAGCAGTGAAACCTTTGGTAGTGTTTTAATATTATTTTTATGCTGGTCTGGTTGAATTTTGGAAATGGGGTAATTTTAATTATATATATATTAACTTTCTATTTTAAGACAATTAGAGATAACTTAGACATAAAAAAAATATTTGATCAACACCCATAGTTGTTTTATATTACATATCACAACATAATTTATTCTTAACTCATAAAACTTTGAAATATATCATAAACTTTAATAAGCTTTTTATAATTTTATTAATTTTTGTGCAATTATTCAAATGCATATTTAGTAACATTTATATTAATTAAAGAACTTACATGTATAATATTGTACAAGGGGGCTATTTCAGACACTCCTTTTCCTACTTTAAAAGAGCTGGGGCCTAACATCATAATTTTAGTAGGAGGTTTCCATAATTCTTCAATTAACACTTTCATAGCATATGCAAGTTCAGGCTAAAAAAGATTATATAAGTATAATTATCAAAAACATTTTTTTCCCATGTGTCATAGCATCAGCCGGAATGCGAACCCACAACCGTCTGCAACCAACTACTTGCTTGCATGGCGGCTGCGATACTTCTCGGCTAACAATGCAAGATTATCAAAAACATATTTAAATATATATTATCTACAAAAATACACATACTCAAATAAATGATATATATTAATAGAATATAACCAACTGCTGCAGTTTCAACCATGCTACCTGTGGTTAAAAAATCCAAGTCTGAATTATGAATCTTAGATAATAATAAAAAATTATTTATCTAAAGTACATGATTCAGACTTAGATTTTTAAACCCAGATAGCAGTTGGTTGTATTCTATAACTATATGAGTTTCATCTAGCTTTATGCATTCTTTAATATATATAAATCTATCACATTAAAATTTAAATTGTTACATTTTCATTTATCATTGTCAAACTTCCCCCACTCACAACTTTGACGCCATCCATTTCAGATAAATACAATAATGACTATTACTAATCATTATCGAAACTAGAGATTATCTCTAGCACACATATAAACTTTAAACCTCAGTTAAAAATAAATATATTACTTTTTATTTATTTTACTTATTTTACACACACGGAGTTATTAACCTTTTTCTTTCCCGTGTGTAATATCTTATAGATATAATAAACACTTTCATACTTCCCCATTCTTTTTAAATTCACTTTGGGGGTCATTTGTCTTTTATTATATATATCTTTATTTAAGTGAATTTAAAAAGAATGGGGAAGTATGAAGGTGTTTATTATATCTATTAAAATTTAACTTTTAAATATTAAATAATAACTAAATTGTTCAAATGGTTTAAATTATTTATATATAAGTATTAAAACGATACAAATTAGAAATTAACTCCATAAAGTATATTAAGTTATTTTCATACTTCATGAATTTTCACATCAGCTCCTTGTTAATAAGCAAATTACTCCCTATACTGTTTTTTTTATTCTTTCCTTCTCATTATTTTTCTCTTTGTAACAGTTTTACTTTATCTAACTTTAATAGAAACTGTTTATTCTATACACAAATAGAATGAGCCAAAATTAAGTAAAGAATTGTGATTCGTTTTTGTTTTATAGTTATTATAAAGTGAAATTCAAAATCTTTACTCAATCTCCAACTTACATAATGTTTTATAAAATCAAATTATTTATTCTTTTCCACTTCTGTCATCTATTGTAAGAACTTGAATAATCAATAGATACTAGATAATAGTATTCATTAAATTTACGTAATAGTATAAATACTGAGCCCTACCATTTGATGGCACTCTTTTTCACCCAATTCACAACAATATACCGATTCATGGGCCATCGTTTTCTTTACAACGGTACAAAAAAATATTTTTTTTCACTTTCTATACATAAAACTCGTATGTTTTTTTTTTGTGTGTGTGTGTTTTTAGTAAACGAACACTTTGTTTTTATATGGTGTAGGGGGTGGGGTGGTTTGTTTTTAAATTATCGACTTTTTTTTTTTTTTTGATTTTGAATTATCGGTTTCTTTACATAATACTATGGTAAAAAAAAAAATTATTTTACCCCTTTCTATACATAAAACTCGTAGTTTTTTTTTTTTTTTTGCTTTTTTAATAAAGAAACACTACTTTGTTTTTAGATGGTAGAGGGAATTGGGTTTGCTTTTAAATTATCACCTTTTTTTGGATTTTGAGCTTCTTTTTTAAAGCCCTAAAAAATTCTGTTTTAATTAATAAACCAGTTGGTTTTTAGAAGGTGGAGGGGGGTTGGTTTGAATTTTAATTCTAGTCTTTTAGTATCTTTTGCCGATGTACTGAAAACTTCACATATTAATTTTAAATGTGTTCAAATATAGAATACATATAAAAAAATAGATTAACAAAATACACCTGGGTCTCATTTTATGTGGTAGATAGGTTTCACAGAAAACCCACATTAAAAAAAATCACACAAAAATAGACTTGACTTACCTTGAAAAATGGGGAATAGGTGCTGTAATTTTCAGAATTTGCATAAAAGCAAAGCAACAAGGAAGAATTACTTTAAAATTCGCATTAAAAAAATAAGCAATTAAAGTATGACTAATAAAAAATTTAAAATATTTGAAAACAATTAATACAAGACAAACTTTTTTTTACTTTTTTTATTACTACAGTATTTAATTTTACATTTTTCATACATATTTTAATCATTATTGCTAGTGTTCATTTGTAACTGTAAGAAATCAGACTCGATGTGATGTATTGTAGCTTCTCCTTAAACGAAGTCAAGAATTTCTCAGCAATTATTCCCAGAGAAACCTCTTTATTTTTATTTGTGATGTGATGTACAACTAGTGCCACTTTCTGTCTTATGCTGTGTTAATGGTTTTCTGTTTCTATATTAAAAAAATGAAATCGCAATCAAAACAAAATATTATGCATTATCATTAGAAAGATTATTTTCAGTTTATAAAATCTTCATTTTTTATTTTAAAAATCTAAAAGATTATTTATTTTTGTTATATATAACAAAGTACGTTTTAAAAGTTTAAATTTTTTGAATATTTATTGCGATATTTTTATATGTAAGTATAAATCTATTATTATTATTTACTCATTAGTATAAATAGGTTATTTACATAGACGCTAAAATTCTAAATACTGCTTCAGGCCATATTCACGTTAACTACTAATATAACATTATATTTTTGGGAAAAAAAGTATTTCAAGTGAAAATAAGTTATTAATAATTTAAATTTCTTGGATATCTAATAAATATAGTGAAATATGAAAGATATTAAGAAGAAACATGAATTGCATAATTTCAAAATTGTATTAAGTATTAAAATAATCCACATAAAACGAGACCCAGGTGTATACGAATTATTGGAGGTGGGTTGGTTTGCTTTTAAATTATCACCTTTTTTCCTTATCGACTTTTTATTGATTTTGAGTTTTTTGTTGTTAATGGAAAGCCTTATTAATCAATTCATTTTTAATAAACCAATAGTTGGTTTTTAGAGGGTGGAGGGGGTTGGTTAGATTTTTAATTATCGTCTTTTATTTTCTTATTATAAGGTTGTTGTTTTTTTTTGAAAATATTTACGCTACCAAAACCTTTATATGATAGCAAAAAGTTCTTCCTTTATTTTTTGCCTTTTTTAAAAAGCCTTAATTATACATTTTGTTTTTTTAAAAAAACATTTTTTAGGAGGTGGGAAGTTATGGTTTGTTTGACTCCAGTAGGAGATGAGCCTCAAAACTGTAATGGGATTTTGGAGCTGTCCAATCAACTTCCCTTACACAGACCCCAGGTATGCTTGCAGAAGTGGCAATGGAATTCCCCAGATCCTGTAATTGACTAAAACCATGGTCCTCCTGCAAATGCATAGTTTCACATCTGGCAGGATGTTTGTTCTCTTTCTGGAAAAACACAACAGCATCAACTTCTGTGGCCAGCAATTCACTCCCCTTCAACCAATTTTGAACACTTGCTGCACTGACATTTTACTGTTCTCACACAGATTCACGTGTAAATGTGCATTTGCGCGTGAACTCAACAGAACTCTGCTGCAAACCCTAACCTTTTCAGATTGTTTGCAGTTCAAAATCATAGGGAAGCATGCATGATGACCTGACAATTCTTAATAAGTAATACTAAATCCACTACACATTCTCAAAATTTTTTCCACAATGAATTTTTCGATAGTTTCATATCCTTCAAATATGGCCACGATCAAATCAGACCATAGCAAGAGTTGAATTGCTTTCACTTGACGAATACTATTGCAAGTCAATGGACATAGTATTTTGTTACATAATTGTCTGATACATCACCCTTTAGGTGGTCTGTTATGGCTCTAAACAACACTGTTGTAGTGTTAGCCATAAGTTAGGCTGCTAAAATGGTATATTGATGTGTGTTGTGTGAAAAACAATGCCATCAAGCAGTAGGGTTCAGTATTTATACTATTACCCAAATTAATATCCAATGCTATTCTATACATTTTTCTAAATTAGTTTTGGTCTATGGCCTTTGTCAACAAGAAAATTTAGACCTGTGCCCAGTATATCTGTATCTTTTGGACTCAATATATCTGTCATCTAGAAACCAATTTTTGTTTTTTTTGCTTAAATCATCAGTCAAAAATTTCTTACATTTTTGATGCATTGATAGAATAACAGATACTTAAACATTTTAATATTTTGAACCTGAACCAATGTGTTTGAATAGCTACATAATTTTGCCAACAGCTTAGTAACCACATATTTTGGTATTTTTAATTTTTGTAATAACTGTATGTCTCTTTACATTTTAGTTAAGATTGGTTTAAAATAAAAAAGTATCACATGACCTCCAATTTTCTAAATGCTTTATAGTAGTAAATTCGATTTATTCTACCCACTACTGTTAGTAATTAATAAATATTAAGTGTTTGTACTGATTAAATTCATATCTAGTGTTAACCTATCTACAACCTCAGAATAATTTCTACTTTTCTATCATTTTTCAACTGATGATAAAACTATATAATTATGCAATCAAGTTTGCTTAGATTCAAAAATTAGAAGACTTTTTAAATTTCAGGTTAATAGCATGAGAATAAAAAAAAGTAGAAGTAGGCTTCTGGTTGTGTGGTATATTTGGTCTAAAGGATCCAGATGCAGTAGATTCAGATCCAAAACTTCTTATTGATAAAGACCGAAAATCTAAAATTAGTCTAAATTGTTATAAAGATTGATCCTTGTACTTTTTAGAAAAGTGAATTATTACTATTTTTTATTATTAAAAATATGCATTTGTAATAAAAAAAATTAGAACTTACTTGCCTAAATAATTAAAATAAATTCAAAATCATATCATCTAACTCACTAAGATAGCACAGAAAAAAACTCACCTTTTTTTATTATATAAGATCTAGTAGTTAACAAAAGTGGATCAATTTTTTGGTAAAAAAGTAATGACTTGGTTGCTATTATTTGCGAGATTTTTTTTTTCTAGTAAAATAATCTCTCGCTATTTTATATATGATTGTAATATCTTCAATTCTTCATTTAAAAAATAATGGCTAATCACCGGGATATCATGTGACAAATGTGAAGATTCCGGTTGAACTTCAATCTAGAAACATTTAAGTCTTAATTTTTTATTTAATCACTGTGCTAAATCGCACATGGAAAATTTTCATATAAATAATTGACTGATTTTGATATGTTATTTATTTGAAACCTTAATTCCAAGCACAGCTAAAAACTATCTGAAATATTTTTTATGTAACCGATATTAAATTTTGATATACTAATACTTGGCATCCTACTGAAATAAAAACTTTAGTTTTATTATTTAGTATTTAACTCATGAAATAAATGCTATTTAATTGAAATTTTTCCTAATGTTTCTTATCGTTTTTCGTTTGATGCATTTCTTTTTAATGACGGAAGGTACCCAAATTTAAAATTAATTTCTATTACTTGTATAGCTGTAGAGTTGAGACCTAAAAACTATATCATGAAATTAACACTTTGATCGTTTTAATAATGATCTCTTCAAGCTTTATAAGTTAAAATAATTTAATATATTTGAGTATACTGTACTTGATTTAAATCAGGCATGTGTAATCTGTAGTTTATATCCCATATGAAGCCTTTATGAGTTTTTGTATGCATTTTAAATGTATGGATTACCAGAATAATACACTTTTTATTAAAATTTTCTAACAATAATATCACATAACATTTTTCTTCTATTTTTTAATCAAACTGAGATGAGTTTTTTTTTAATAATTTTATTTTTATACTTATATAATAAATATAATTTTTAAACAAATGGGGCTTGATTTATGATGAGCAATAACGTATGAAGACCTCCTTGGAAAAAGTATCATATTAAAATTTTAGTTTACCATTTTCTGATATAAAATATTATCTGCGCAATTTTATTATTGCTATCATAACTTTTAATATTTTTAAAACACTTTTGTTTTTCTTTATAATGTAAATTCGTTTACATGTTGTTCTTTTATTAGCCTGCTTCTTTATAAAAAGATGCATGCAATTATTTACAGATATAAATGTATATGTATATTGACATTGTTTTAAATTATAATAATAGTTGTTGCATTTTTAAAGTAGTTTTTACCACTTTTACATATAACTAATTAAGTCAATTATTTCTAAACTTACCTTGTTTTACATAATTGCTATTTTTTTTTTCTGCTTTAAACATGCAACTTAAATAATTTTAGTAGTACTAATAATATCATAAACTTTTACATTGTATTGTATATTACTATTTTATACATAAGCACATTAAACTTTATATATATATTGTACCTAACTGAAGTTTCACTTAGTTCCAAAAGAAGCCAAAGGTTATCTTAGCTTAACCTTTTGGTTTGAAATTGTCTGATTTTTAAAAAATAATAATGATAAAAATGAAAATTAAATTAGTTAATGACTAAACTAGGATAATCTTGTATTGATTGTAATCATTATTGTATTATGGAATTATGTCTAAGTATTTGAAAAAGATATATGAGTTAGGTTGGTAAGAAATGCTAAATAATAATTTGAATTCTAAAAAAAAGAAAGATATCAGAAATAGTTGTCAGTTTTGTAAGTAATATTAAATGTATTCTAAAATAACTATCGTATAATCTATTCTAATGTTTAAAGAATAATAATAAGATATTATTATTAAGTTGGAATAAGTAAGTAATAAATTTAAAAAAATGATATGTAAGTTTTTATTAAAAAAAATAAGAATATTTGTTGTTAGTTTTTGTAGCTTAACATTCAGTTATAAAAATTATTTAGATTAAATATTCATTAACATTCTATTGTTGTAATTTTAAAAATAACTTTTAAACAATTAAGCTTGCATTCGTATGTGAGAATATGTCTATGCCTGCAAGGATAATATAAATATAAAAATAAAGAAATAATTTAATTTCAATATTGTTTAAAATAAATAAATAAAACAAATGTGTGGATAAAATTATTTCAATGAAATATTTATGGGTTTAATAAAGGGTATAACTTTAAATTTTATATTTATTACTATGGGTTGGATAAAATATCATTTAAAAAAAATTATTGCACAATATTTGTTAATAATAAAATTTTGATTTTCCAGCTGAAGGTCACGTGGTATGGGAAGATTATATTGATTACGTCATTAGATCGATTTTACAGCTGGTTTGTTGGAATATTAAAATTTAATAAAAAAATAGTTTTTATTGGTTTTTAATTAAACTGTAGGTGGGTGAAAAATTGTGAGATAAACGGAGATCTAAAGAGTTATTCAGTTGCTGATCTGTTTTAAATATATGTGTAGCTGAATCTTAAAAGTAATTTAATAAAAAGTAATTTTTAAAACTTTATATTTTCTAAAAAAAAATAAAAGTATGTTTTTAAAACCATTATTTTAAATCATCCAGTAATGACAGTGGGCTGAGAAGAAAAGGTAATCCGTTTTTCCTGACAGTTTTTCATTCCAGTTGAGGCATTAAAATTTACGGTAAAATGTTTGCAGAAAAAAATACAGCGTCTCATATTTCATTTACTTTTATTCTATTCATTTTTCTTTATTTAGAAGTAAAACTTAAATTATTAAGTATTGTTATGGCTAAAGACTTTATTGCATTAAACTATAGTATACCTCCTATCAAATTAAAAATACACGTGAAGAAGAAATTAAAAAAAAAAAGACATTCAAACATTTTAAAATATTAAAATGGAAATGCGTTAGCGTCTTTATAAATTAAAAGTGACATTAAATTTAATACTTTATTACTTAATAGATGATATATACATTTAAATATGCTCTTAACAGAATAATGTTTCTGTGGACAATATGTATTTTAAAATACTAATTCTCGTTTATGCTAGTAATATGAAAAGAATTTGTTTGGAAGTAAAATTTTAAAAGAATTTAAAAAATATTATTAATGAACTTGTCTCTATCAAATGCATAATGTTTGGTTATAGTTGCTAGTACTTATAAGTAACTTTATGACCGTTGATCTTAGTTCATAAAACAAGGAGCGTCCTTAATTATAAACAAAGTCTACTCTTATGTTTTAAAAATAAATAAAAGGAAATTTGTTTAAAAAAAAAGAAATACATTTTTAAATATTAAGAAACGTTTTAAAAAAAAGAGCTCTATTTTAAAAAAATGCATTTATCTAAAGAAGAACAGTGAAAGTTAACTAAATAGATATATTATAATTATTCCGCGTTTGAACCTAGGATTATAAATATAAAAAAAACATGTACTCAGCTGAAGAATTTATTGTTTTCAATGCCGGCTTATTTTACTTATACTTATGCTTATTATACTTATGCTACTCAGTTGAATAATTTATTTTCCAGTGCCAACTTATGTTTATGCTTACGATGTTTTATTATTTTAATATTTAAAATTATCTTTAAAGATAAAAGAAAGTGAACGTGTTTATATAAAGAACTACTGAACATTTTCGTTTGGAAATGATTGCCATGTATATAAATGTATTAGTTGAAGCTTCGAATTTAAATAGATATCTAAACCTGGATAAATTGTCTACACATTATGAAATGGAAAAATCATCACGGAGCCGAAATATGAACTTAAGTTAATGTATTATTTTTTTTTTATTGTTTGTTTTATTGGTTAAAAAAAAGAATGAAACCATAAAAATATTTATGCTATTAAATTTTTATGTAACACTTTTTGCATAAATATACAGGTAAACTAGGGTTATAATTTTAAAACGAAATAGGTTTATTTGAATGAGCAAATGTTTCTTGCCATTCTTAAGTAGATTTAGTTTATTTATCAAGCATTACACTAGCTAGTTTCTATTTAATAATTTTATTATAGAGATTTAAATATCACAGTCTTATTTTCATATAAATGGGATGTTTTACTCAATTTTTATTTTAAATTTACTAAAGAAGTTTATCAGAGAATATCCATTCATTTGTTTTATGAATGTTATATTAAGAATAATTACAAATATTTTATATTCATCGAGAAGTAAATATTCTTGCATTTAATTTACCATTTCAAAAGTCCACTAGTTACTATATTTTTAGCATTTAATATTTTGTTATGTGTGCATTGTGCCTTGCCTAGAATTTTATATGCATTTAAGTTTAAAGTATTTTCTACAGTAGTCAGTTGACACATAGTTTGCTTTGTTGGTTCGAATATTGGATATACGTTTTGTATTTTATAAATTTCTTGGAAATAACTTAGTTAGTTTAAGTGAAGTATATATCTTGCTATTAGTTAGAATTTGGTAGCCTCAAGAGTTAGGCTTAGTTTATAATTTTTGAATATGCTTATGGAGTCGAGAAAATCCTCCATCCTTATTGAATTGTATTTCCATGATTTGATAGTGCTTGTCCCTAAAAAGAGGGTTATTATATTGTATTTTTCAGTGATGATAATCACATTGATAAGCATTGAAAATCCCATGAGAGAGGATTGTGCTTTTCTGGTGGGTGTTCCTGTTCCCAGATGTACTGAAGATAAATTCCAGACATCGTCATTTTTGCCTCGAAGTTAGGTATTTTTGGAAGCCACCATATTCTTTTCCAGCTCTGAGGAGCCTAGTATCTTTATATTTTTGCCTATCATTCATGATGACTTAATGCTAATTCCACCACAGTAGGTGATGTTGCATTTGTTTTAGATTTGTGATGACAAGATATGCTTGTTTGAGGAAATGTATTTCTTCAGGTAGTTGTAGCTAATTTAAGGCTCATAGGTATATCAATGTTTGAATTGTGTTGCTATGATAGTTTTATCACACACAAGCTAACCAACAATAAGTTATATTTATTTTAAAGTATATTAAATATGCATATGGTATAAGTGGCAATTCACACATAATAATTTAATATTTTCATCCAGAATTTCGCCGCTGGATTTGTAAGTCTGTTATATCATTATCTTTAAAACATTGAGGGAATAATTTTATGTGGACTAAATTTATTTAAAAAAAAGTATAACTGATCTCTGATGAATGATTGTCCCATACACTTAAGTTAGTTTAATTTTAGTATTAGCTTAATCTGATTTAAAGATATATCTAGCTGTGATATTAGTTATATCCGTGAAACTAGTGATGATATTTTTAAAAAGTATTGTTGAATATGCTTACTCCAACTTAGCGTTTGTTAAGTTGAGGAGTATAAAATTAAGCTTAGGGTTTTCAATATAAACATAGTTCTGTGTGTTATTCTGATTAGTAGATGACACAATAATGTTATTAATTAGTCCAAATAATTATATAAAATCTTAGTGCGGTATTGGCACTGTTTGTATTCCACTATATTTATAAACATTTCTTCTCATTATTAATAAATCAAATTATTATTATTTCAAAAGTTTTGTTTGTTTGTTTTACTTTTATATGAAAATATATTATTGTCTTGGGTTCCAAGTTCACAAAGTCTTAAATTTTTAAATTTAATGAATCTTCAATTCAGACATTTACAAGTATATTCTAAGTTAATTAAATATAGTTGATATTGTCTTAAAAATTAAAAAGCTATGTTAAAGTAAATGATTCTTATATTGAATCACAAATACAGATAATTGCATTATAGCAGATACATAATTAAATACTTAGTTAAAAGTTTTTTTTTTTAAATTATCAGTATATCTTTCAGACTAAAGATTATGCAATATCAGATTAACAATATTAGTACTTCAGAAGAATATTTTAATTAATATTATTTTAAAAGCTGCACATTATCTTATATTCACTGCACATCATCTATCATCATCTTAAATCTTATATATTTAAAGAATTCTAATCCATTTGCATTTGAGGTCTTTAGTGGTTGTCTGTGAGTATGGAAAGGCATTAAAAGTACCCTTGCTCTTTTCTTTGCTCAAGTAATATCTTAGATAATAGGCCATTATTAGTTTAAATTTAAATTGATTCACTAAATTTTGTGAATTAATATTTGTTTTGTTTATTCTTTTAAGATTGAACATATTATAATTATTTTATGGTCAGCTAAGATGTCACTTATTTATTTATTAATCACAGTAATTCTTTGTTAGGCAACTTAACTTAAACTTTAATTTTATACAAGAGTGTTAGTTTTAAAATCCCTGAGGTTATTTACTCTTGTTGTTTTAGTAAATATAATTCTGTAAGATAATATTTTAAAGCAAAGCATCATAGGTCTTATTCAGAGAGTGTATGATTTATTGGTAGGACTAATATGGTAAGCATTGAGTAGTGATTTAGATAATCTTTTGTATGGTTTAGTATTAGAAATATCAATATGCTGTAGTAGTTATAGTTCATCAGTATTGGATTTGACCTTTATTTGATTATACATCTCTGGATCATCATCTCTTTTCTTTAAATTTATTGTAACCCCACTGAGCCGAGTCGTTTAGAGTCTCTAATTTATAGTTCATTTTATATCATTTCAATTTTATTCCATTTCTTTTCATGTCTTTTCTCATATCTTTCTATCATCTTAGCCATTTAAAACATTCTTTCCTCATATCTTTCTATTATCTCATTTCATTTCTCTCTCTTTTATTCTATCTTCTTCTTATATCTCTCTTTCATATCTTTCCCATCATCTCATTTCTTCTCTCTCTGCATTATATATATCATTTCTATTACTTTTCCTCATTTCTTTTCCCTCTCAATTCTTTTCTTTTCCATCAGTTATCTCTGTCATTATCATTATCGCTTCTTTATTTTATTTTCTTCTTATCTCTCTCTCTATTTTATTAGGTTACAATTGGCTGCTCTCATTTTATTTTCATCATTTATCTTTATCATTATCTCTTCTTTATTCTATTTTCTTCTTATCTCTCTTTCTCACACCCATCTCCTATTTTAAAAGGTTACAATATATATATATATATATAAAATACATATTTTGTGGGTTCATCTGAAAGAAGAAATAAATCATATTAATAGTGTTTTATTAGCAAATAGTTATAATTACAAATTTATAAAAAAAAAAAGCCTTATTTTAAGCCCAAAATAGACAAAATAGGAAACAAAAAGATGATAAATCAGCTATTAGGATTTGTGTTCCATATGTAAAAGGAAGTACAGACAGTATCGGACATAAATTAAAATGCTATAATATAGATACAGCATTTTCTGCTCATCAAAAGATCAGCAATATAATAACCAAGACTAAGGATTCAATCCCTCTTGAATCTCATGGTGTCTATCAAATCTCATGTAAAAATTGTAAAGCTTCTTACATAGGTATGAGTAATCATTGCATCAGTGTTAGGAGAGATGAGCATGCTAATGCAGTTAAACAACACTCATCATTATCAGCACTCTCACTCCATACTATAGATTCAGGTCATAAAATTGGTTTTTCTAGTACCAGGATCCTATCCAGATGTGATAATCTCTACCAATGCAAAATTAGAGAAGCCATTGAGATACTTAAAGGGCCAGATTGTATCAATAAGTAAAATGATACATGCAAACTTCCTCCTATTTGGAAAGATTTTTTTAAAAAACATTCCTAAATTTAACATTTTTGCTATTGGTGGAATTTTAATGTTTTATTCAAATCAGTGATTGTAGCGCCTCTATAACCGTCTTTCTACCTTTTATAACTCTGTGAATGGCTTGTGTGACCAAGTCAAAACGTCAGTATATTAATATTAAAAGTTTTTAACATGGATGAACCCGCAAAATATGTATTTTATATATTTAACCCATGCAAATCTTCGATTTAATATATATATATTGTAATGGTATATAGGGTACGGGTATGGAAAGATCCACCTTTTTTATTGAAGGTTTTCTAATGTCCCACAGATTTGGGATCCAAAATATAATGGTACAAGATATAAGCTTTAAAGTTAATATGTAATGACTTAGCTTTATAAAGCAATGCCTATGACTACATAAATCAGATTCAAGACATGTACAAAAGAATATGCTTTGATTTTAAAATTGCTAGATAATAATATTAAGAATTTTATTATAAAAATATTAAGATTTGTAAATGATCATATATATATATATATATATATATATATATATATATTGTAACTATTACAAATTAATATAAGATTTGTAACTATTTAAATTAACACATAGAAATACACCTCTCTCAGGTGTGTGGCATATTTCAATCCCTATTTGGCATGCCATTTGTAACTATAATTTGTAATTAGTTTAATATGTCACATTTGTAACCATAATAAATATTTAGATAGGGGAAATTATTAATTATTAGATATATGCCTATCCAATCTGTACCATTTGTAACTATTTCAAATTAATTTATAAAAGATTTGTAACTATTTAAATTAATATAAGATTTGTAACTATTTAAATTATCATAGCATAGATAAAGAAATTATAGAATCACTGTGCCACTTGAAAATATCAGCATTAAAGATTCTTGGTATTTATTTATATATTGGGGCAGTCATTTGAACAATAAAACATACTGGCCATTGTCATCAAATAAAAATAATATTAAATATAGCAACTGAATAAAAGTACCCACTGTGAAATTCCTGGAGTGCCTTATGCTTATCTCCAATACTAGGTTCTTCTAACAAAGAATCCTTCCTATTCTTCTTTCCAAATATATAAGACCATTCATGGTCATATGCACACACTGGTGCTATTCATGACAACTTATAAAATATATATATATATATTCTATAAAACTAATATTATGAAGTTGGAAAGGGATGATATCACTCTTTATTCAGTTTAGCTAAGTACATGTGTTTTCCCATGAGCGCCACTAGATTGTTTTCAATCTAGATAAGTATCTATTTATAGTGTACTTGAGTTCAAACTCATTCAGTACATTTTTATTACACATGACTTGGATGACTAATGAAAAAAAAAATGACATTCTTACATTTTATCTATATTGATAAAATTACAAGATCCCAATATTACCAAGGTTTATACTATAGATCAAAGATTCTTATAGACATTGCTAGCTCATTAATGTATATTGATGAACAGACATGTATAATCCTATTAATGGCTTCCAAACAAGCATGTGAAGACCATTATTGATATTGATGGCCATTTAACTAGATTATTTGTCACAATAAAGATAATAATGATGATGATGATAATAATATCATAATAATAATGATAATAATAGTGATATCATAATAATGATTATAATAGTGATGATGATACCAGCCATGGCTTATTAATAAACTCATAACAATAAATTCATCTTTATAAACTTATAGGCATCTATTAAAATTATCCTATTTCATACTGGGATTTAATAATACTAGTGGTGATGATTGATCATCATGAATCTCTTTGCATAATATTCAATTTTCTATAAACCCCTATTTACTAAAATATATTCATTACGCTAAACATTAAATTTAATGATTATAATTTATTAATGATGATTGATGGCTATCATAACTTTTATATAGTATTATTTGAAACATTTTTAACCAATAACATGATATCCATCTTTGATGAGGATGATCAAAATTCATGGACAGAACACAATTTTAGCTTTCTATTGTTGAACTATAATTATCAAAATTTGGTTATTCTCAAGCATAATCCTTAAATACTTAAATTATCAGCATTCGAGTTTACCTATTATTTTGCGGACGCTTAATATTTGCCAGTGATTGCTCAATATATACGAATAGTAATACTTCATAACTGCGAGCAATGATGATGAATTAAAATGATAGAATTAAGACAAGAAAAAAAAACACAATATTCTTAATAATAACTCGGAAACCAATTAAGATATATAATTATATTTTATTAACACTACTACTCTTTCTTTCCTTCTTTAAAGTCAAATCAACAATTAAATAAATGGCTTATTACCATATTAATTCAATACAAAAATTAATATAAAAAAATTTATATAAGTATAAGCAAATAAATCTAACATATAGGTTTGTCATTTTTCTTGATATCTCAAAATAAGCTGACTTAAATCAATATTAGAAAAAAATACATATTCTATAAATGCTTATTTAAGACTTTTCTTACTTATCATATCATAAAATAAATTTCAGGTGTAACTTGTATATGTTATTTCACTTCCATTCAAATGTAATGCCCTACTTTTCAATTTACCATTTTAAACTAATCATATATAACCTATTCTTTGATGTGTTTGGATAAGCAGTTACACATGCACGCATTCGGTAATGTTAACATATATGTTTAAAATGTATACCCATAAATTACATATATAAAAATATCTTTTTCTTTTGCAACCTTATAGCGAAAGAAAATAAAATACATGATATTAATTTTTTTTAATATGCAACAAGATAAAATAAAAATAAAAAACATTATAAATGCATATATCTATAGGTTGCTCATTATCATTAACAACTGAAGAACAATTAAAAAAAAACATTTCAACATTACAATATATAATAAAAAAATAAAAAATTAATGAAAAATTTAAGTTTAAAGATTTAAACTATGTTTGTGCTATGTTGTGAGATATTGCAAATAACTATAGATAAACAAGTCTTTAATGTTTCTGTATCAAAAAAAAATTGCTTTGACCTGTAAATCAAGGTTTACTTTTAATAAGCAAGAATAAAATCGGTTAAAGAAAGTTCATATTTACCCGTTTACTTTTTACTTCTTATTAATGTCCTGAGTTTGAATTTTCAGACTGCTTTTCTTTGCTCAACAACAAAAAAAAAGTTATTGCAGATACTTTTAAGATAATGCTGAATCAATTGACTTGCTTATTTCTTCAATTCTATTATTATTCATTGTTGATTGGCTTCCTTCTACCATTTTAAAAAAAAGTTATTATAAGTACTTTTGAATAAGTAGGTACCGGTGGATTTGCTTGTCTCTCTCCTTTTAAAAAAATAATTGCTGTTGACACTCTAGATGATTGAGGTAAACTAACAAAAATTTGATTCATGGCTTCAAACTTGGTTCTACATGGCTTTTTATAAATTTTCTTTTCCTCCTATTTCCTCTTCTCCATTCATTCGAAGGTAATGAGCTTTTACTAAGCCAGGAACTAGAAACAAAGCATTCCATATAGCTTGTGTGGTTGGCTTCAAACTCTATCATTTTGTTGGTTATTATTTGATATATGACTTCATAGACAGATCAGTGATTTTAACTCATTCTGTATTAACCAGGAAGCAGAAAAAAATGGTTTAGCAATGCAGAGGCATAGTATTATGCATAGCCAAATATGTTAATATCATATTTATACAATTGTTAATAACTTCTATTAAATTCAATCTTGTTCCAATGTTTTCCTCTCTTCTTTAATATTGCGGGAAATTGTTTATATAGACGCACATCTTCGTCTATATTGACTTTATACCAGAGTCTTTGACTTCATTTCCTTTCTCAATTTTTAAAGAGTGAATAAAAAAATCAAATCGCTTACTTTTCTCCTACTGAGTTGAGTCTCAAAATAATAATCACTGAGTTACATCTCACTTTAATAATAATAATCTGAGTGACTGTCTCTCCAAAATATTCATATTGAGTCTCTAAAAATAAAATCATACTGACTGATCAAAAAAATAAAATCATACTGCCTGATCATCTCTCTAAAAAAAAAATTAATGACTAAGTGATCATCTCTCTGAAAAAAATTAATGACTAAGTGATCATCTCTCTCTAAAAAATTAATGACTAACTGATTAAAAAAATTGTTTCAATCATTTATATCGCGAATTTCAACCAAAGAAAAAAAAACATCTGGAAACCTTATCTTAAAAAAAAAATCAAAGCTTCACAAGTTTGACGTCGGTCACAATCAATAAAGACTTAAAATTGATCGCTATCGTTATCTACATCAAAGTACCTCTTTTGTAAAAATAATCTTAAGACACAGACAACAATAAACCTGGAATCTATAGCCATCAGAAATAGGTGTAAAAGCATCTTTGTGTTTGTACAGATGTATTCATTCTTTCACACGTGTACATTTTTTTTATCTCCTAATCTAATAATCTCCATCGCCTTATTTTACACCTTTCTGATCTACTCTATTTTAATAAAACCAAAGTTAAATAATATGACACCTTATTTAATAAAACTATATATAATAAATCATTACCAAATATTATTACCCTCTACATAATGGTTTATTCATTAACTATCTATAAATTTATAATAATAAATACACATATATAAATCCTCATATATATAAAAGAAATTTTTTTTTAATTAAATAATATGTATGTATGTGAAATGAGTCATATATCTACAATATATATATATGTTCTAACCTCAAACTATGTGTAGCTCCACTACACATCATGCTATCCATATTGGGGGCCAAAATCTAACCTGGTCTTGTGCATCCTCACTTCAGAATAGTATATGATAATAAATAAAAATGGGTTCTAGCTCAGTTAATAATTAATAAATAAAATATTCAGCATTAAAATTAAAATGTTTCACTAGCTCAAATTTAAAATACGAATAAGTTTCAGTTTATAAAAATAAATTGAATAAATATTTAATATTTTCATGAGACTTGAAGTGAAAATACAGGTGACAAGATAGATTACATTGAGCCAATATCCCACAGGATACTACCTCAATGGCATAAGAACACTATCCCCCCTTATTACTATTTCAAATAACAAACTCATAGTATTCTTCTGACTTTAATAACTTTT
>JAQFVV010006755.1:132354-219556 GCA_028023455.1 Epiperipatus broadwayi
ACTTTTACTCACTAAGATTAAGTTAATAATTACATCTTAATCTTCTATTTATAATAATCTAGCTCAATAAAATAATCTCAGGTTCATAAAGTTTATTCTAAGTTAATTTAAAATATGGTAGTAAAATATGAGAAGGGATTTTATGTCATAATCTACTACACTTAAACTAATAATAATAATAATATTCTTCATTGTTTAACTACTACTGGATATCTTCTCTTTTATTATAATTTTATTACCATAATAAAATAATACAATAATTTTATATAATCTTTTATCTTCATGTAATGATATAATAAATACGTGGTAGCATTTTGATAATCTGATAAACAAAATATGTGTAGCAACTGATAGCATATAATTCAATATACTATTGTGATAACTGATTTATGACCGATAAAACAATGTAAAATTATGATTATTTAATTAAATGAATACTAATAAAATGTTTAAAATTCTTAAAATACTTCTCTGTTTATCTTTTTGTGCAAAATTATATTTTGGTTTCAATTGTTATGAATATATCGTGATTTCATGCAGTGAAGTGGAGAAATAAACAATCAAGACACAAAAATTTTGAAAAACAAATTTTAACAAAGCTTATTAACAACAACAAATAAAATAAACAATTTATGTACACTATTTACAGTGGATATCCTTATTTTAATCTTACATTTTTATCTACTAAGTTATATAAAAATAGTTTATAGTTTAGTTATATCTTTATTTATACTTAAGACAAAATAAAAAAAAATGTTACCATTTGGTTTCTCGTTATGGTTAACTTATTATAAATATATTTACTTATTAGCAAAATATTTCATCCTTAATATTATTAAACTATCTTATTTTTTAAAAAAACATTCATAGGAAAACATTCTACAGAAAAGCAAAATTAACTTTATAATGAGTATGGATTTCTCAAAATATTAAAAAAAATTTTCATCTTGCAAAGTCAAAGATGTTACATAAAATATTCATCCAAAATTCAGTACTAGATTTTAGTGTTTTATCACACGATGTTTACTAATCGTAATATATTCTTATTTAGCCTTACTTTAGTATGATGTAAGCGTAATAATCAATATATTCCTGTTATTCAATAAACAAAAAAAATATACTATGCATATTGTTTATATAATTTACATTGTACTATTGTATTTTAAAAATATGCAATACTTATTTTTCTCTTAAAAATAATAATAAAGCATTTAAAAAAATAATTAACATTTTAAAGAAAATATCTTGTTTAGATACTTTATTCCAAAATTTATATTTCATTTCCGAAATAAATTCAAAAATATATTCTATGATTCTTTCCTTTCCTTTAGGATTCATTGGACCTTCAATTTTAAGTTATAAAATTCTATTCCTTCTAAGCAAATAAACCAATCTTATATAAAACAATAGCATAACCTAAGTTCTAAATTATTTACCATTTCTTTTCAAAATATCTTACTAAACAATGCAGTTACATGAAATAAAGATAGTGAAATAGATGCCTAGGATTTAAGGAAGAAAGCTAGAGTATCACTCATAACATATCTCAAAAATCATGGCACAGTGCATTACAAGAAAGAGGTATGACCTTTACCTGTCTAATAACCTCTAATACATGAACGATGTTAAAACTATTTCTTCAGCTTTATTAGAACATCAAATATTTAAAGAAATATAAAACACTGTCCAAATAAAATGTGTACCAGTCATAGGGCTTTGTTAACTATGCTGATATCCACATAAAGACTAAATATTATTTCTATTCCTTATCATATCCTATTTCTTAAAAACATCATCTTGGTTTCCTGTTCACTAAGTACTTCCAAGCCACTATCTCAACATTATTTCTCAAGATTTTTCACATCTTACATCGATAAATAACTATCTGCATTTACAAAACAATAAATAAAATTCATTGATAATTAAACAATCTAGCTGTTCCATAAGAAAAGTCTGTCTACTTCATCATTCTGTATGTTTAATCATATACAATCTAACTAGACAATATTTGAATATCCAATAACATGAAAAGTTTTAAAAGAATCACATAATTAATTGTTATTATGTTGGATTATATCATTAATATAAAAAAAAATCATCATATGCATATTTTCAAATCAATCCTATCTCATAATGTTTTTTTAAAAATGTTGTATAAAATGCATTACATATAATTAAAAAAAAAAAACTTTTACACTTCATTCTTACGATTCATAGATGATCTAAAGAAAACAAAAATATACATTATAAATTATTAATAGTCATTATTATTACCAAAATAACCTTTATCTGGTCATCATTTGTAGGCTTCTTCATCCACTAGATATTGATCATTGCAAACATAAAGAAATATACATTCATACACTTTATCTTAAAATATATTCTTATCTAAATTATTAGACTATTCCATTATAAAATTTTATATCATCAACAAATTAATGTTTTATGTTTTCCTAATCTTATAAAAAAAATTTATATTTAAACTAGGTTAATAAAATAAAAGGAATCAAAACTATAATTACATATTTTCTTGACAATAGTTTCTGATAAGTCCAAAATGTTTATTTTTTTGTCTAGAGTTTCCTAAATGTTCTCCTTAAAGCGCATTAGTGTTTAAAAATAAAAATAAATATTAATCCATTTAGTAAAATTTATAGAAAATAATCCTTGATTTTAGTATTTAGGACGATAATTATTAAATCATAATATTAATTAATCCCGTGAAATTTGTTCAATATTCTCTGCCAATATTCTCTGCAAATATTCTCTGCGGCGTATCCGATGCATCTTCCATCTAATTTAGCTTTAAAAATACTTGGTAAACTTTTAAGTACTATTTGTATTTTCATGGATCCATCTTTTATTCAACTATATGTTCACTTTTTTTATATAAGTTTCCTTCTTAATACATTTAAACTTTCGTTTGATATTTTTTTATATATCACCTTTTTAAAAAAAACTTCTATTACTTTTAAACAAATGTTTTCTAAATACATTTTAAACAATTCTAAGACTGGAGGTTTTAATATCAAAAAAACACTTCAGTAACATATTCTCCTGGGTTCTTTCTTTAATTCTTGAAAATATTTTTTTTTTAAATGTTACCTTTAGAAAGGATATAACATTTTACTCCTTTTGATATAATATTATATAAAACGATTCATAAGATATAATTGTCTTATTACTATTTAAAAAAAAATAAATCTTGGATAAGCTTATCTAAATAATAATGCATCTCCAATTTTTCCCTTTTAAACAAAAAATAACTTTGCACTGTATCAGTATAATGTCCGTACAATGATTTTTATGCACTAGAATAGTTCTCCGGTGAAGCATTAATAAAGCTGTATCAAAATATTCCAAAAACATTTTTATATTATTAGAATTTATATCCATTTTATTCCACAGTATATCCATCTTTTCATTGCGAGGTTTAGGTCAAATTTCAGATAAAATAATCCTGGCAAGTAACTTTTAAAAATTAGAAAATCATTTTCAAGAAGTTCCCAAATATATTTTATTTTAAACTCTCTTTTGCAAAATACTTTTTAAATAATATCAATTAGTTTTTTTTTTCAAAAATTTATAATTACAACTTTAAATTATCATAACAGATTTCTTACTATAAGATCTTTTCATTGACTCGTAGTAAATTTTAAGATTTCGCGAGTATTAATGTATTATAAGAATTGTGGACTTAATTAGTGAAGTATTGAATAGCTTCACACTCTTAGATCAAAATACTTCAGCTTCACCTATTTATATATAAAAGTAGGTTGAAGTAAAGAAAGGGATTCTCTCCAAGGGATTCTCTCTTTTCTTCATAGCGTAAGCTTGTGTTTTAAGACCTATAGAGGTCCCTACCTTCGTATTTTTCAGACGCTTATTTCTAAGGTTGCAGCCTTAGTAAATTATTACGTAATAAAACTATAAGAAAGTACTAAAATTGACTAAAATAAAAATTTAAAGTACTATTTCTTTGATAGCTACTAATATATTTTTCTCTGGTTTCAATACATTATTAATCTCTCCTGATACCCCCGTGCAATTCATATTTATAGTCTGTAAGAATATTTCATTTGATTGGTTGATTCTTACTTTTAGCTTGAGAATAAATTTACATATTTTTAGTTTTTTACAGAATTGAATCTTTAAAATAAAAATTTATGACATAATAACTCAAAAATATTATTTAAAATACTACTTTTAAATCAATTATTACTTTATCAAAATTATTTAAACATTTAAAATAACTTTTAAAATAATTTTAATAACCTATTCCATCTTTAATATTCAATTTATCTATTTTTATTTAACAAAATATTTAATTTTTTTATTAACTGTATTCGTCTTCATTACATTATTTAAAACATGTTAGATGATAGTTAACTTAATATTTATTATTATTTGCTTTTATGATAGGCAATAATTCCATCCAATTCTATAATGCAATCTTTTAAAATATTTTAAACTTTATTATTAATTCAAACAAGCAGTGTGTGTGAAAGTATGCATTATACAAGTCACATGATCAATAACTTTGACAGACGATTTTTTAATCTATTTCTCTGCCCAGATTTATAAAATTGATACACTTATTATATTTAATAATATAATTATAAAAATTTGGAAAAATAATTTAAAATATAGAATTAAATACAATTCTCACTATCATAAAATTTATTTTTAAAATATATTATATTAATTTTGATTATTAAATATGATTATAAATTTAAACATAGCATTTATTAACTATAAGTTTTAAACTATTAAATCGAATTTTTTTAAATATACTTTTAATAATTGTAGCTGTGTTATTTAATATGGCCAGCTTTTACAACCATATGCAACAATATTTAAAGCTTTACATAACTATTTTTTAAATAATTCGCTATAATTTTATATACTACATATTTTCTTTAGCTTCAAATTGTATTTTATATTATAATTGACAAATCATAATTAATAGATCAAAAGAACATATTCTAAAATTTAAAATTTTACGTAATTGACTGTGATGAACTATTACTGACCTATAGAAAAGGGCACTATATATATATATATTAAATTTAATGATTGTTTTTATAAAATGAATTATGGTTGGCCAGTGGTTATTCCAGTAGTATCACAGATTTGTAATTTTTTTATTTGTACCTTGAACTTAAAATATTTCCTCAGGTAAAATATAAAAAAAATTAAAGTATATTTTAGATATGTTGATGATGTATTTGTATGTGCATGTAATGAAATAATGGTTGATTTATATAATGACTTAAATATGATTAATAATATAAAATGAGTGTTAAATGAAGAGAAAAAAAATCTATATTTTTTTTAGATATATTTATTAAAAGAAATAATAATGTATTAGATTATAATATGATTTTAAAACCTGTTGAAATTAGGGATTATATCCCATATAATTCTAGAGTTCATATTGGTCATAAATTGGCTGGTTTGAAGTCGTTTTTTGTTTAGAAATGATTGTTTGTCTAAGTTTGTTAGTGATAAAATTGAAAATATTAATGTATTTGTTACTGATATGTTAAATGTTGATTATGGAAGGAATATTATTTATAATACAATTAAAAAATTTGTTCAAAATAAAAATAATAAAAAAATATTAATAAATTAAAAAATGATAAATGGATTTCTATTTCTTTTATATCTAATCAACAAGCTAAATTAATTAATAAACTTTATGCGGTTTGTGTAGAGTATCTCTTTTCTCTTCAAATAATATAAATGATACGATAATTAATTCTAAAACCCAGATTTCTAAGTTTGAACTAAGATCTATTATATATATATATATATGTGTGTGTCTGTATATATATATATATATGTAGTTGCAGAATGAAATATATAGGGGAATCAAAGTGTACATTACAAAAACGATATAATGATCACAGGATATTGTATAAACGTATATAGAAAGAAAATGAAACTTCAATATGTATTAATACTCCATCAATTATATTTGATCACAATAAAACATGTAATTATGTTTTTAAATTTGATAATAAAGATGTGAAAATTATTTAAATTGAACGATGTAATGAAAAATGAAAAATTAAGAAAGCAATGATAATATCTAGAAATAGAGAATGTTTAATGAATAGACAATTGGCTAATATAAAAACAACAGAATTGTGGGAAATTTGAATAAATTGAATGATGGATAATATAAGATTTTTATTCTGTGTAAATTTGTACTAATTGATGGTTGATAAAGATCGCCAGTGTTACAATTGAAAGTACTTCCAGTAAAGAATATATTTATTAAAATTTGGTTACTGTGTTAAATAAATATATTTGAATTATTATATTGTTTAAAAATAGACATCTAATAGTTATATATATATATTAATTCTAATATTTTCATGGATAAAAGATGTCATATTATTATTACATCAGCATTTAGCTTTTTTAACTACACGGAATATCCCGCAAATAGTAATAATAATATGACATATATATATAGTTCCTTTCATATACATAACTGTAAACTTATTGAAATTATATTAACATATTTGAAATTCAGTCAACCAATCCCCTACAATAAAGAAACCAATGGACATGACTGAAATATTTTATTATCATATTGCATTGCTATCAATTTTACAAAATTTAAAGAAAATCCATTTGATAGAAATATGTTAATCTTTGATTTCAAAATTTATCCCAAACAAATGAGTTTCTAAATTAAATAAATATGCTTTAAAACAGTAGGTTAAACTTACAAAGTGATTCGAATATTCATCTTTTAGATATTGGCACATTTTAATATAAATTTTATTTTTCAGTGTTTTAATATGTTTGAAAAATGTATTACAAGGCTATAGATATTTTAATAGTTATGAAGCAAAAAAAACTAAGTAATAACAAAAATATTAGTAAATTAACCTTTTTAAACATCAAAATTTTTTGATAAAATTTATGATTTCTTTTTTCTTCAAGAGAGCAAATTAATATAATTTTCATCATTTATTGCAGTTATGCAAAAATAGAAATATAAAGTCATAATGAAAAGATAAAAATGCATCTCTAAATAACAATTATGTTTAACAAAAAATTTGAACTTTTTTTACTATATAGTCAGATAAAAAAATAAAGTACCCTGTTAGTTCTTCATTGAAAATTTTTGTAGCCCCGTTATTTAGCCACAATCCATAAATATAATATATTTTATATTAGATACAGCATCTTTATTATTAAAAAATACCAATTTAAACATATCTCATATAGGCTTATATACAGATCTATTTCAAATGGTAATAATATTCATCCTTATTTTTATCATTGATAAGAGAATAATTCGTTTTAGCTTATTTTTTAGATATTAAATATAAGTTTTCAGTTTGTTTTTATTAAATCAATCTGAAATATGTTTTTGGTCTTACTTTCTAATATTTTATTTTGTAGTCATTTTATGAAACAGAAAAATTTAAGAAATACGATAATGCCTGACATTTATCAAATTTTTACTTATAAGAAATGATCTGTCTTTGAATTTTTGTTATAGAAATAAAATGCTTAATCATATTTAAAATAATGCTTATAGTCAAAAAAAGTCAATTTTTTCCTGATTGTATTGAATATAGGTTAAAATCATAAATTTATTAGAAATATTATACTTCATAAAAATATTTGTAGATTTGATATTAATAAAAATTTAATGTTGGTAAGAATAAAGAATTTATTTTATTATCATTTAAGTCATCAATTTATAGATTGATTTCTAACAATAGTCATTTATTTAATGATATGAAATTTTCTTGTTAAAAAAACTTGACTTAAATTTATTATTAAATAGTACAAAACAGCAAATTAGTGCCAAATGTTTTTCTGGTATAATTTATAAGATTCTTGTAATTGTCATAAAATTTATATAGGTCAAAGTAAATAAAGACTTTGTGTTTATCTGAGGTGGGTGGTGTCAAAGTTGTGAGTGGAGTAAGTATGACAATGGTAAATAAAAATGTAACAATTTATTATATATAAATACTCTTCATGTAATAGAGATATATATGGATGATAGTAACATAGGCTAATTGATTATTGCTGTTTCTGCATCTTGGGGATCATTTGTCTTTTATTATACCTTTATTTATATGAATTTAAAAAGTATGGGGAAGTATGGAGGTTGTTTAATATATCTATAAATAAAGTCTTAATGAAAGAGTTAAATGTTATAAGAATAGAGTTAAAATATGTATCTTAACTCAGCTTTATATATTCATTAATGGAATACAGATCATAAAATATTATTTAACAATGCAAAAATGAATTAAAATGAAATGTCAAAAAACTTTGATGATAAATCTTTTTAAATCTGAGGCCAGCAGTCTCATAAAAACATCATTTGACAATAAAAGTGGAAGATTTTTGAAATGATTTATGAGCTATCTATTTCTGTTTTTACATATTTACATATTTATATCTATTTTGAATTTTACTTGAGAAGATCTACTTGTTAATAAATGAAACTATAGTTATGAGAGAATTTTAGTATTAAATTGTTTTAGCTAATATTTTAATGTTATATGATTTTCTAATTTATTTATCACTACTATAACATTTTATAGTATTTAATTTTATATATGAATGTATGATTTATTTTAGTTTTTATATTTTCAGATTGTGATTATGATTGGTTGTCCTTTAAAAGTACCCTGGTTGCTATTCATTCTTAATGGTATGATTGTTTGTCTTGATATAAGTATCGAAAATGATTTTTTTGCAATAAGCTTTATAAATATATAAAATTTATTAAGAGCAATATATATATAGACCTTTTAATGGGTAATTAATTTTTTGGCCAAGTGAGATAAAACTCAAAACTTTTAATTGGTCAATTCACAAACTCAACCATAAAAATATATTCATCTTTTAATATTATATTCACTTTAGATTCATTTGTAAAAAGTATATTAATAATTTGTCAGGTTTAAAGTGAACAAAAGTTTTTTCAAAAATAAATTTTTATTTATAATTATAAAAATAGTCAATAGTGGCAAATCTAAAATGAATGTTAGTAACCAACTAAAGAGCGTTGTTGATGTTAGTGATTTTTTCCTCAATTTTATGTTGCGGATAAGTAAATAAGTTTTACTAAAATCTTAACTATTTTTCTATAATAATTTTATTTTTAGCATATTTTATCAAAATAATTTATAATATGTCAAAAAATACTTTTAAAATGGTCTAAAACATTTGCTTATCACTTTTGAAATGAAAGAAATAAAATCGTAGCGGTAAACATTTTTGATTAGCGTTTTTCTTTGTCCTTGATGGTTAACAGCCAATCAGCATCAAGGATGGACTGCCCTCTTCCATTGTTAAACTTAAAATTTGAATATTATTCATTTTACTTGTAAAATAATTCAGAAGAGAGCAGCATCTTATGGAACTTTTTTAAATCTTTAAAAAGAGCATAAAATCTTAATGGTATCATTAAAAATGATGGAATTCAAGCGACTTGAAGCCGACTCATTTATGATCATAGAACTCAAAGATTTTTACAATGATATAAAGAAAATAAATTCCTTTTATTATTACTGTTTTATTTTTTGGTAATCTATGCAAAAAACTAATACATTGTATGATTTCAAAAAGATTTTATAAATATTATTAGTAAATATTTTTAAAGTCAAAATAGACTAAAAAATAATAGAAAGTCATCTTGTATATTTCATTTTCCATTTGAACAGTTTTATTAGAAACATATCAGTCTATGTAACATATACAGAATCTTGTATAGAGTTACAGTTTTTACCTGAAGAGTTTTACTGATTATATATTAATATCTCTCTCATTAGTCATCCAATAAAAATAGCTACATTTTATGTAGATCTTCATATGTGTGACACAAATGATGTTTAAACAAGTATATCACAAATCAAAGGTTATCAATGTTATTTATAACCTTGCAAATGATTTATTATTGCATATTAAATATTGTTTATTAGACATAATATTTGTCTGCATTGACTACTTTTTTATAAATCAATTTGTAATCCAAATATGAAGTAATTATTTTTACCTTATAAGATTAAGAGTGAGTCTGTGGTATATTTGAAACTATTTAACTTTCACTATTAAATATTAAAGATAGAACATTCATCAGTGATAGAAATTAATATGCAATTGATAAAACTAGTTTGGTTAAAATTTGATCCTATTATATGGTTTTCTGTTAGTTTTGAGTTTGATTTGATTTTCAAAAAATAACTATTGTCAATATTTGATAATTAGTTATTATAATTATTTGTTCAATATCATTTCATTATTTGCCCTATGTAATATATTACAATGAGAGGGGGATATCAGGGGTTCACCCAGGATGATGGCAAAATCATCATCAATCCCAGTTCAAAATAAATATAAAATTAATGATCAATATTTAAGATATAATTTAATATCAAATATAAAATATCAAAGAATATATAAGTAAAATATTATTAAAAATATATATAAGTAACCATGAGAGAAAAAGATCATTCTATGAGAGAACAACCCAGTTAACTCCTTAGAGCAACTAAAATTATAATTAACCTAATTCACCAGCATTATAAATAAGTAAAAATAAGTTTAACTAATACTCAAAAGAAATAACCAAACATCATCATGAATAATTAGAAATCAATATAAATCAACAATCAATCTTGTGACTGGATTTGAAATGGGTCTACTGTAGACCAGGCTAACTATTGAGACCTTTCCAGCTTGGGACAATTATTTAAACACAATTTGGATGCACCCACCTAAGTGCTCATCCATACTGAGATATTAAAACATGCTGATCATCATCAATGCTCTGGTCACATAATACCATTGATGTACTGGCCATCTATAAACTTAAATTCTAATAGATTAAACTAAATAAAATATAGTGCATGGGTTTTAAAGAGTATTCTTTTTTACTGAACCAGGACAATGACATACTAGAATCCCCCTATACTAAAATACATCCCCTTTAATATATCAAACTGTTACACTTGAATCTAGCTCAGAGAACATAAGATCTATAACTGCAACTGTGATCAAGAAATGATGCAATACATAAGATCTAAAAACATTTAGAATTAAGTCACTGGAATAATTTTAACAATTGAATACAAATTTATTAATAACAAAAAAATAAATAAAGTTAAGATCTCAAGAATAAGACTATACACATACAAGCTTTCTGAATTTGATTAACATACAGTAAAATTATCATATTGTGATTTACTTGATTAATATATAAATTCAAGTTACATTATGGTCTAATTTATGTTCCAATAAGTTTACTTAAACACATTTAGCACACAGACATATGGCTAATAATTTTTAAAAATATTTGAATTGTCATAAAATAACACTAATAACAAATTGATTAAAATTTACATATATGAGTGGATTAACATAAACAAAATTCAATTCATTATATTGTGATTTAGAGTACCTCTTAATGAGTTTACATACAACACATGTACAAATATGTGCACAGATGCACATTTTATTATTTACAATGAATACATTCCAATTGACATTTAACAAAATGTAAAAAATGATTACATTTTACATATGTGTTGAATAATGTAGAAACTAAAATTATCTATCCTATTTGAATTTATAAAAATAATGAAATTATTAAAAGTATCTTTCTTAATTAATTCCATTTAAAAACTATATATATATGTATATAAAAACATGAAAAATAGTCAATTTTGTTTGACAAATAATTTTGTTGATTGATTATCAACATCTTTAAATTTAAAATGTCTGTTTTACTAGTCTAAAATATTTTTGGAAACCTTTTTCTTTTAAAATATCATTGTCAATAAATTTATTTTTTACTTTTTGATTTTTAAGGCAAGCAAAGTTATTACTTGTGTTATTATTGTTTTTTTTTAAATATAGATTTTAAACAATTTAAAATTATTTTCTCTATATATGTATCACTATCACAGGTTGCTTCTAATTATAATGTCTTTAAATGAATCTAAAAAAAAATTTTTTTGAATGTATTTTAAATAAATTATTTAAAAAAACTCACTTTATAAAAATACAATGCAATGCATTTATCTGTAGTTTCTTGTATCTAAATACATCAGCATACATATAATTTAATTCTTCAAGCTTTCTCTTGGTGATACAAGTATAGCCCAGGATTGTCATCATTGGGAAAGGTATAATCAGGTAATTTGTTGACATTGATCATCAGTTTCCTTCTATCTATGGTTGGCAGACTTCAGGCAAGAAAACTATCTAGGATTGGACTTCAGATAAGCTATTTCTTTTTTAGAACACATTTGTTGTTATGAAACACAAAAAAGTTGGACCATTTAACTTCCATGAAAATTCAAACTCCACTATCATGAACTATAGAGCAGCACCTGCCCATACCCTTTTTGCATTTTATTTCTTCATGGTAGTTTTTGATTCTGCTAGCCAACCTTTCTGCTCAGCTATAATTACTTCAATATTAGCCAACTCTTCCCAAAAATCTACTATTAGCCAAACTCTTATAACAAAATTACTAGCCAAAACTAAAATTTATTAATTCTTTTTATATTGTCAGCTGAAGTGACAAAAATATCAAATTAAAAACTGTTTTTATCTTTTTATCTTGATTAAAAATAATTGTAATCATTTTGAAAGAACTTTGAAATTTTTATCAAAGTATGATATACAAATATTTCTACATAAATAGAAATTTTTCAATGAATTAAAAAGGTTTCAAAATAAATAATAAAAATTGTTTACAATTATCAGTTCTATTTTAACATAAAACATGCTTGTTTTTAATTTCAAAATCAGAATACAATATTGTTTTAACTATTTATTTCATAATGAAATTTTATTTTACATTTAGAATTATTTAATCCTTTATAGCTGTTATTATTCCCAGTGATATGTAGAAAATATCTGCAAAAAAATTTTGTTTGTGTTTATTTCTACTTTTCCTTTGAACATTATATATATATTTGTACATACACTATGTTATTGTGTGCTATGTAGCAAAAGTGTTACAATATATATACATTTTGAAGTGATATTTATATTTGCTTCATGTCTGTAATTTAAAAAATTTTAAAGAATTTTTATTTTTAGATGTAAAGATTTTCAACAATTTTAATAAATAAAAATTATATATATATGCATAGATAGATGTATATGATATCATTAATTAAAAGTTTAGTTTAAGAGTAATTTAAAGCAAGATATTTCTTTTATTAATATTTGTAAAGATATTTTATAATTATAAAGTTGAAATGGCATTATTTTTAAAAATGTAATTAAAATTCTTATAAACAGATTAATTAATTAATGAAATAAGTATTTGATGTAATTTAATCTGATAATCCCTTTTTAAGATCAATTTTTGTAAATGTCATAATTGGAAAAATATGTCACAGACAAAATGAAAATCAAGACAGATGATGGATCTGATTTTGCTGAAAAGCCATCTCTAGGAACTATAAATATGGATACAAATCATTGTAATTATTATTACTGATTGCTTATTGCTGAATTATTACTGTTATAATACTTTGACTGATTTTATTGCATTGATCTTGTTTGATTGTATTTCAGTATACTTATTGTGCGTTGTGTTGGAAAAATATAATGGAAGAGTAAAAAAGCCACATCTGCTTCATTTTGGCCACATGGCAGACTGCAATCTAAGTCTATAATTAAGTATGGAAATGAGCCATCAGCTAATGAAGAAACAATCAGCAATTAAATTACCATTCAATGCTGCCTGTGATATTAAGAACAGTATGATTAAAATATGCTGTCACTATAGCTATGGAAGAACAATCTTCTAAAAGTATACCAATATCTGAAGTTAGACCTTGAACTGTTAGTGATAAAAAATGTATATAAACTTTAAAATGTATTCTTATAGTACTAACATTAAGCATTTATCTCTATTAGTCTAAAAGTATTTTATAAATTATTGATATTATTGAATTTGTAAATCTGTTTATTAACTAATATGACAAAGGATTGCTCTGTTATTTTATTTAATCATGCCATAATTCAGTCAGCATAAATCTAAGAGAAGAGTACATTTTTATGTAAAGCAATCATGCTTATAAAAATTTAGTATTTTAAAACTAACCATTTCACTATCTATAAATATAAAAAGTTGGCAAAATAATAATTTATCATAGCTTGATGAACTCTAGATCAGACACAAACAGGCTGTATAGACAGAATAAAGTAAAATTGTCTATTTATTATCTTTTAATAATTAAAAAATTTTAAGCAAACTACCCTCCAGATTTGGGGAAGGATAATTTTGGTATACTGATATAAGTAAACAGCTATATCTTTATTTCAGGCTGCTTTGGTTTATATATAATATTTGTTTATATGTGGTTTATTTATTCATAAATGATTGTGATACCATTGCGATTTCCAGTCACTTGCAGTCATTATCTTAGTTAGAGCAGTGGTAGATGAACATTTCTACCATATATAATCTGACTTGTTTTTACATGTTGGATGATACCATTTGCAACTGCCAGTCCATTTAGTACCTTTACAAGAGTATGTGATAGATGATAATTCCTATTGTACAGTGTTTCCTAGCTCACATGTAATTGTATAGTCATAAATGATGTAACACAGATATTGTGTTTTTGCATCTTAGATTTGCACATATAGCATTTAGTTACCTGTATTACAGTCTGAAAATATTTACAATTCTGGTTTTTAAATAGTTAATGAAATAGAGTATCCTCAAACTACAGGTTTATTTAATCTTAAAATTGTAATAATCAGTAGTTGTGACTTTTAATCTATGCATCAAGTTTATATCTGTTCAGTATATCATACATTATCTGTGCATAAACTAAATGATAAAATCCATAAATGATTACTCTTATTAACTTGTTCAAAAATTGACAGAGCAGTGGAATAAGTGTGCAAGTTTACTCACAAGTGAAATATACTACTATTCCTTGTAGATAGCAATTAATTTATGCTATCGTGAATGTTGTAAAAATATATATACTTGAATAAATTGTTATGACTCATTATTTTAACATTTGTCATTATTTTGTAATCAATGAGTTACTTAAGGTTAAATAAACTATGATAGAGTCTCGTGTGTCTAGCTGATCTTAGCAGGCTATAAAAATAAAAAGTTGTTTGTTCTGTGAGAACGGACTGTAAAAGTCCCATGCAAATCACCTTTAGGTGATTTCCATCTGATATGTACATTTTGACAGTTACAATATATATAATAGTCCTCACTGTGAATTTTTTTTAAAAATGGATATATGCGATCTTTAAAAGAATATTTTTTTTCTTTTTTATCATACATAGTTGCAGTCAAAATTATCACTTTATAAATACAGATCGGTTGTGTCTATTTGTAAATTTATTTTCGTTTTTAAACTGTTTATGTATTTTTGAAAGATTTTAAAATCAAAATCTTTTATGTTTAAGTGAAAGGTTATTTTAAATTTAAAAAAAGGGATGATTTTCATTTTAACATTTATCAAAGAATGTTTGTGTGTTAATAAATATTTAAAGAACAAGGGAGGTGTAAGATTTAAATTTAATAAAGTTATATGAAAAGTTTAAATATTTAAATTATATTTTGTTGTTTTTTTGCTAATACTAAAGTTAATTTTAGAAATAGCTGAATGCAAAGGATTCAAAAACAAATGTTCCAGGAATGTACATGTATGCAAAGTAGATAGTGGAAAATTTAGCAACATGGAGTTTCTAGAAGATAACCATAGTAATTTCAGACAGCATTAATTTTGCGTAAAGGGAGTTGTTTACCTTTAACAAATTAAAAAAATGAGTTACTTAATAAGAGACTTTCGATCCAACTATATTGTTTTCTTTAATATAATTTTAAAAATGACAATAGTATTAATGTTATTAACCATGATAGTTAGTTAGATAAAGATAGTCCAACATGGCTTGTGAAGCCTCTGTTCCAGTTGCCTGCATTACTTTCAAGTCTCCATGGCAAATATTAAAATAAAACAAAAACCTAAAATAAAATAAAAGCCTATCTAACAAAAAGAAAGAAAAGTATCTTTTCTAAACCTATGCATTGAAGAAGTTGTATTTTAAGATATCTAGAGGGAGAATGTTATTGCACCGATTGATTAATAAATAAGTTATTAAGAATTCTTAAATTTTTTGTCCACTTGTAATTATCTAAACAAGTTTTGGGAACAATAGACTTTTATCTAGAATTTTTAAAATTTACCAAGAATTAGCTTTCTTTTGGTAATCTTCCCTTTCATATTTTGTCAACAATTATCACCAGGAACCCACTGAAAATCAGATTGAAAAATATACTTTGATTTCAGGATTTTAGATTTAAAAAAAAAAAATAAAGACATTATTTCCATTAGTAATAATTTTATTATGAATTGTTGCTATTTTTTTCCTTAGATCTCCTAAAGAAATGTTCTTTTAGAATAGCAAAGATAATATTTACATTTTTTTCACTTTATATGTAATATGTGTTTGCAAACACCCCATATAATATTTTTGGTGTGAATGGTTATACCTATTAAGGGTTATATAATTGTTTATCAAAATTCATTAACATTATAAATTTAAATCTTATAAATACGTCATTCCAGGGTAAAAAAAATCATGTTAATATTTAGTAAATCATTAGTGATACAAGTACTAGAAGTAAAGCACTGGTAAATTTAGTTCCACGAATAATTTGAATAGTGGCTTTGTATATTTGGCATCATCAGATGTAGTAATATATATAATTTTATTTATATAAGAGATGGAGAATTATTCTCATGTAGCTATTTTGTTTGTTTTTTATGTGAGAGATGGTAAAATTTCTTTTATTCTATGTTAAATGAGAATATACATAAATACATGCAGCAATATGTTTATTTTGCTTTTGCCAATTTATTAAGTATGCCTAAGTTAATTGCTTAGTGGCTTCATATATTATATTTTGTATCAGTAGCTAATATTGATGTATTATTATAAGGATTTTTTTACCTGCAAAGTACATATAGAAACTATACACTAAATTAGCTATTTATTTTATTAGTAAACAATTATATAATTTTATATAATCCTGCTTAAGATTTTACTTTTTCAGCTTATAGAAAACCATGCAGAATATCTTTTTTGATTTTTATTTTATTTTTCTTTAATATTTTGAAAAGCTGTAGTAACTTCATAAATATCTTGGTTATTAATGATAATATGAACTCACTTAAATGTCAATAAGATGAATATAATTTTTATTAAATTTGGTTTTTATATATTTTCTTTATAAGGCTAACACTTATCATTGATTTATGGTTATATGTATTAGATTCACTATGGCATTTTGCTATTTAGCCTGAGATATAAATACACATACTAATATTTTCTTTTGTCTAGCTCTATTAAATTACTATTAGATAATATAACATTGTAATCTAAAGAGAAAAAGGATGGTATTTACATTAAAAGAAACTTTACGATTATTTATTTTTACTTAATTTAAATATATTTCAAGTTTAATAAAATGCCACTTTGATTTCAATGTATATTTATTTGAAATATGCACATATTTAATAGAAGAGTTTTAGATATGAATATGTTTTATCTTTTATAAGTTCAGCTAACCAGAAATAAGAGATTTATTATTATTGATGTATTATTTATAATTATAGTTTTGACTTATTCAATTCATAGAAAATATTAAATATAAAAAGACAACCTTACTTCCCATTATCTTTATATGTATGGTACAGTTTTGATACCCAAATACATACATGAAACATATGAAGAGTCAGCTTCTATCATTAGTTACCATTGTAATATATATATAATGTGTGAAATTATTTATTTTTAATTACAAAACACTTTACTTAAAATAGTAACCAATAAAAATCAAGTGTTTAAGGCTAAGAGAGAAAGTAAAACTGTCAGACTGATTAGCCTGATAGTTTTACTTTTTCTCTTAGCCTGGAGCACTTTATTTTTATTGACTACTGTTCTAGGTAAAGTGCTTTCTAATTATGTGATTATAAATGAATAATTCCACTTATTAAATATTTAAATCTAAACATCCATTAAACATATTATATGACAACATATATATGTATGTGCGTGTGTAAAAAGTGAAGTGAAAAGTATTGGAAAAATATATAATTGTTTTAGTAATTTGTTTTCTAGTAAAATATAAAAATTATTTATTAAACAATGTATATATAATTCATTACATCTATTCTTGATGTTTATAATTTACCATTTTAATGAATTATTGTAATTATCTACATTTACAGTGTCAGTATTGTTACATTTTATTTAAAAAAGAAAGCTGTCACCTCAAAAGCTCAGATATAATTAATTAACATTAATTTGTATAATCCTGTTTGGCATTTTAAATAGGAAAATTTATTATGATATAGATATAATTACTCTAATTACTTTATCATTTCCACATGTAACATAAAGAGACATAAAATAAGATGGGCAAAAAAATATATAAAATTAAAAAACTATATTTAAAACTTGTGAATCATATATATATAGAGAGAGGGCATATATTTAACATAATTTTAATCATTAGAACTCAATAAAGTTTAATAAGACTATTCTAAAAAGTTAGTTACTAAAACAAATAACATTAAGAGAGTTCAATAGACACTATTAGATTATAGCAGTTTTAAAAATTAAAATCTTTAATATAAATTTAAAAATTTAAATGAAAAAATAAATTGGATAATTAATAAATAAATATAATGAATGTTTTGTAAAATGCACTAGATGTATACTATTCCAGAAGTTAAATGCAAATATAATTATATTTTATAAAGTATTTAAATAAAATAGCCAGTTGATATCAAAAATTGTATAAAGCACGAGTAAAAAAGTAAACAGCCCACCCCATCGAATAAACGTTTTCTCAGATCATTAATAAATAAAAAATCATGAATATACAAAAATACACAAATACAGCTCCCTCTCCCCAATTTAATTTTTATTATTTAATTATTTAATAAACAAGATCTTTTCAAATATTTCAGCCATATTATATTATATTATATTTATCAAAGAATTATATACACCTGGGTCTCTTTTTATGCGGATTTATTTAACACGATTTTGAAGTTACGCGATTCACATTTCTCCGGAAGTCGAACTCCGATAATGCGCTATTACTTTAAATAATAAATTTCATGCACTTATGTCATATTGAAAGTAATAGCACATTGTTGGAATTCGACTTTCATCTTAGTAATTTCAATATTTTCAGTGCTTTATAATAGTAAGATTTTATACAATAATGAAATTAAAATCATGATTTCCACATTTTATGTATACACACATTAATTTTTACAAGATTATAATTATTTGTTCAAACATTGTGCATGTTAATTTTGCATTTTAAATCTCATTTTGTTTTTACTTTTTAAAAAAGAATGTAATCAATTATTAATCATTTAGTGTCCGCAAGTTTATTTTTAATTATTTTCTTATTAATGACAGTAATCACGAACGTGCTCTTAAATTCCAACAAGAGCTAAATGGTTGTATGTCTGGATATCACAAGCTTCATAAACAATTAATAAAATCATCATCTCAAAGATTAATTACTAATTACATTGTCATCAGAAAACCATTAACACAACATGAAAGTAAAGTTGGCGCTAGTTTTATTTCCTCTTGTGAAGAATCTGATTTTTTACCAGTTTGCAAATGAACCTATTTATCGGCAAGTAGCAATAATAATTAAAATGTGTATAAAAAATGTCAATTACTGTACTGTAAATTATGCATAAAAATATATTGTTTTGAATAAAATTAAATATTATAGTTAAAAAAAGTTTGTCTTCTATCAATTTTTTTCAAATTTGAAATTTTTTATTAGTCATATTTTATTTTCTTATTTTTTTTTTGCACGAATTTTAAAGTGATTTTACATTGGTGCTTTACTTTTACATGATTTTTGAAAAATCACAGTCCCTATCCCTTCTTTTTCAAGGTAAGTTATGTCTATTTTTGAACGATTTCATTTGCGGGTGTTCTCTGAGGAACCTATCTATCGTGTAAAATGAAACACAGGTGTATTATGTTTTTAAAAAAACAATTATTTGATAAAAACTATGTACGATTGTTTAAGTATTAGGAAAAAAATAAATTTAAGTGAGTCATTAATTGTTAGCCGAGAGGTCATCGCAACCACCTTGCAAGCAAGTAGTTGGTTGCAGAGGTTGTGGGTTCGCATCCTGGCCAATGCTATGACATATGAAAAGAAAAGCAGTATGTATGCATTTTAATAGTAATCATTTTTTGAAAAAAAAATCGCAGGATGAATTGAGAAAAGAAATTATAAAAAAAGCAAACCCCATCTATTAAAGTTCTGGAAAAAATGTGAATGTTTTTTTGTTTGTTTGTTTTATTGTTTAACATCTAGAAAATCAGTAGCTTAATACTTATTTTGCACAAAATATAATATGGTTAACTACTTGATTAAATGGGAAAAAAATACATCATCATTAACAAATAAATTTGATTTATTATTTAACTGTATAAAGTTAACCAAATTTACGCTATTTTATTTAAATATTTTGTATCTAATAGAAATATACTTCAGAATTTTTATAAATTCATTTTTCTATTTTTCATAAATATATGTGTATATATAAACTAATTTATATTCTTATTTATAAGAAAAAAACTTTCAGATATTTAGAATTTAATTAAATATCACCGATCTTTCAGTCATTATTAATATTTGTTACACATCAATAATGTGACAAAATTGACATTAGTTTCAGACGTACTAATTACGGGATCTTCATTCAGGCAATACCATACTTAGACCAAGAAGCTTTTTATTCTGTACTAACTACTTTTTTTTTTTTAAATGTATATTACAAACATACATACAGACCAAAGTAACAGTTTTATTAAATAAATAATTACAATAAAATATGCAAAGAAAACATTAAATAAATGTTAAAAATAATATAGAGAGTTAACTTATTTTTAATGTTATATACTTGTAAAGCATATATACTTATTCATGCGTAATTGAATTAAGTTAATCATAAGTATAAATTAATTACTTATCTACATACCTTGAAATAAATTCTAAAATTAGACGTGTGAATTTAAAATATTTGACCGCATTCATAACCTTTCAGCAAACAATATGCTTAATATATGAAATTAATATCTCCATTTTAAAACTATATCTTATTAAAAAAATATTGACTAAAGATAGCATATTATTGAAATCACACAATAAAAGTGATAATAGAGTCTCTTTTGGAATTTGAAAAAACAGCTGTGCCAAAACTACAAGTATAAAAATTCTAGTTTTTTTTAAATTAACAGATTACAAAGTGTAGGATTATCTTAAGTGCCAGATATATCTTTTATAAATCAATCATTTTTTCAACTAGTAAGGAGATATTGTTTTAAAATTTAAACATATATTATCAAGATTAAAAATGTAGATTCTCTATCAATTAATTATTCAATACAACATTATTATAATTGCATTTTAGGGATTTACACTATTCATTTTTTTAAACTCACTGATTTCACAATCGTTTTTGACAATAATGTGTGCTAGTCATGTTCAACCCAACTTAAAAATCAAATACCTCTTATTGATAACAGTTTAAATAATACAGCAACATTACTCTGGTAGAAAATTATTGAATGAGCAATGTTACAAATCTATTATATAAAGTGATCTTACTTCCCTTTTTCAGTTTTTTTCTACATCTATATTTATAAATTTTAAATGTTCACAGCATCATTTTATAATATGCAACTAAGGATAAAGTTGTTTTTCCAAGTTTAGAATGGATAGATTTAAATAACATCTATATATTTGCTGATGCAAAACAAAAACAAAAATAATAGTATTATATTCAGGCAGGTAGTGCATAGAGAACATCTCTGATTTATAACTTTTTTTAATAAAAAGTAGTTTACCATCATCTGGTAAGATAATTTTATTTCGCTTTTGGAATTTATATTCTCATATTTAAAACATATTTGAAATCCATACACTATTGGAAATAATAAAATCTCACATATCCTTCTTGCTATGATAGATTTAACAAACTCATAAATACAGCTGTCAAAACGTTTAGCCCCCAATAATATCAAAATCAATTTATTCTTGATGAGGACATAAAATAAAGTTTTTTATAGTTTTGTAGTAAATATTTGTATATTAAAATCAGAAAGTTATTGACAAATTTATAAAATCTTTTGATGAGAGTAAAATCAATATGAAGAAAGACCACTGAAAGACAAATCTCTAAAAGATCCACTTAAAATATCTGATATGATTCAAATAGGCTTGATAGATGTAGAAACACTTTTTAAAAATTAATATTGTCACTGCCAATAACTTAGAAATCATATATTAACTTTCTAAAGCCAATATTAGAGAACAAAAATAGTAAATTCTTTCTCAATGTTTCTCTAACTTCAAACGTTATAAAATAAATAAATATTGATCAAATTAGACTTGCCCATAACTGTACAAAAATGATAAACGTAAGAAAAGTAGATAGTATATTTACAAAATTTTTAACAAATTTAGAAAATAAAATTAGAATATGGTTAAGAAAACTATTAAACAATTATTTAAATAGAAAGTATTACAAAAATTTCGCAAGAAATTAAAACTATAACAATTTTAAAATCCAATAAATCTAGTAGTGAACTAAAAACAAGTAAGTATTTTTTATAAGTTGTTCAAAAAATAATCTTAATATAAATTATACCAATATTTGAAAATAATTTATTTTTGAAACAAACTAGTTTTAGCTTAGTAAGAATTTATTGTCATCAATTTATCTTGAAATTGATCTTCAAAATAAACTGTGAACTGATGCTCTCGTTATTGAGTTAACCTTAGTTTATGATTTTATTTAAAAAATAATAAACTCCTTATAATGATTTCTATAATTTTTAAATGCAGGAAAACAATTCATTTATTAACAAAATGTTCTTCCATACAAAAATTCCAGTGATTCTAAGTAACAATTTTGCTGAACATATTTTCACCTTTTTTTTTCATGTGTCATAGCATCTGCCAGGAGGCAAACCTGCTACAACCGTTAGCAACCAAGGCGGCTGCGCTGACCTCTTGGCAGACTTTATTAAATAAATTTATCCATTGTCTTTTAGTATTCAAAGTGGAAAAAAAAACTATCTATTCTGTGACCTTGTTTTATTTTTATTTATTTTTTTAAAAAAAAAAGATTATTCTCAAAAATATAGTCTCTTAATAAGGATGTAAAAAATTTTGGTATTTTTTTAAAAGAATATAATCCTACATAGACAATATGATTAACTTTTTATCTAATCATAAAATAATAAAACAAAATACAATTCTACTCAGGCTAGTTAGAATAAACTTGGACCATAGCCTAACTTATTTTTTCATCTGTCAAAAGTTAGGATCAAAAATAATTTTCAAAAGTTTGGAATTATGAGAAGAAAATATGCTAAAGATAGCTTTTTAAAAAATATATATTATATTGCTTGTGAACATTATGCTTCTAACTGGAGAAAAAAGGATATTGTATCTTTATTTATATGAATTTAAAAAGAATGGGGAAGTATGAATTTGTTTAATATATATATATATATATATATATATAATATACTTTATATATATATATATATATATATATATATAAAGTTATTACATATGGGTAAAAGAAAGGTGAATAACTCCATGTATGTGTGTATGCTTAAAAGTAAAAAATCAGATAATAACTCTCGAAACGTTGTGCGAATACTAACATGTTTGCTGTGATATTACTAACATTTGTTTACTGTGATATTACTAACAGTTGGTGCATATACTAACCTGTTTGCTTTGATATTACTAACAGTTGAATGCATTTGGAATATTTAACTAAAAAATTAAACTTTTCTAAAGACATTCAACACACATATTAGATGATGGAAATAGTCCAATATTAATCTTTAACTGAGGTTTCAAGTTTATATCTGTGCTAAGATAATCTCTAGTTTAGTAAATGATTAGTAATATTACTGTATTTATCTGAAGTGGATGCTGTTAAAGTTGTGAATGGTGTAAGTTTAACTGAATATTTTCATGAGAAACATGATTGGTACACTTCCTTGTAATGTATTTTATTATTTTACCTAATCTTCAATAGATATCAAAAAACAAATTGATTCATTTAAAATATATAAAAAGTTATTAAGTAAATCTGATTTACTACTAACATACTTTTCCTAACTAATACATGCTCCAATCAAAATTCTTTTTTTAATGCTTAACCAAGACACTTTTCAAACTACCAAAGAATTATGGAAGAAAAATGGATCATTTTATTAGGCCTCAAACATTTATTTTCAGATTCAAAAATAAAGTCAAATGCATTTATATTTCTACACTTATTGTAATTTAATTAACACATTCAGACTAACTATGTTCAATGTTCTTATTTATGTCAAAATTGGAATTTAAGCAAGGTTGGTTTGTGTAGTTAAAGCTAAAAATAAACCCTAAAAATATAGTTAATGATTCTTAAATTGCACAGAGTATTAGCATCAGAATATTTAGGAAAAAAAACACTATCAACTCTATCGTTGAAACTTTTATATTTTTTTATTATAATTTTTGTATACAGTCAACGGGATAAATCACATACATGCTAAATAAACAAATTATTTATTAGACGATTTAATTTGATAATTTATACTTATAATTGTTAAGCAACCGAAGTAAAAAATAAAACTTCTTACTTTATTTAAATTAAGATTAAATACAATTAACTGAATTAAATACGCGTATAATATAATAAATTATGTAATTAATATATAATAAACCTAGAACTCATGATATTATTTATGATAATAGTATTTAAATCTTCTTTTTTTTTTTAAGTGTCATAGCATCGGCCGGGACGCGAATCCGCAACCCGGGCAACTGCCTGCTAGTGCAAGGATGTCGCGCTGACCTCTCGACCACCAATGCATCTTCTTTAAATCATTATTTAGCAAAGATACAGCGTAAGATGTTAGTTTTTGAACTTTATATTGTTATAGTTTATAATTTAGAATATTACATTTTATTATCTTAGTTATTATAATTAACTAACAGAATGTGCTTAAATGCTTTCATATATATTATATTGGTCGATGGAATCTCCCAAACCTAATCTGCCATATTAGGGTGCCAATAGGCTATTTGAACCTGAAAAATTTATAAAGGTAGCAGATACATATGGGTAAGCTTCAGCTTTTATCTAACCGAAAACCCCATTCACTAGCTTAGGGAGAAGCTAAGCTTAAAATATCACTCTGAATATTAAAATTTCTAATTCTTGATTTTAAAAAATATTATTAATAAAAATATGTAAATAAATTACTGCCAAAATTAATTCAACAAAACATTTTCTTATTGTTCACACATACACATTAATACAAATATCAGAAGATTAAATTAACTATTAAATATATTGGATTTAAATTATATGCACAAATGGGAGCATTTAATAGATTTAACACAATTTTAAAATTTTATTAAGAGTAAATACGCAACATAGATTACTCACATAACCAAACCAATCCTTTTAATCTTAGGCTAAAATCTCGCATTTAAACCAACGCTAGCTTACTGATATGCCGATATGACCAATGCAAAATGAGATTATTAGCATAACACAATCATGCTGACAGGAATTTATATCTGTAGCATAATATCATTAGAGAAATAAAGAATCATGGTGAGAAGGAATGAGCATCTTCCCCATGATCAATAATAAATTTCACCAACAGACAGGAATGATCCACTGCCCAATTGGTGACACAAAACAAAATAATTTAAAATATATTTAAAGAGATGATCTATAAATAGGGATAGTGGTCTTTGCCAGCTTACTGTCCCAACCAGAGCATAAGAAAATCATTGGCATAGGAAATGCATCTACGACCATTGACAATATGATGGCTACACTTTTGGGCAATATGTTCAGGTGGGTATTATGCCCTGTATGCTAATGCACCATAAGGGAATGAGTATCCAATGTATCTACCCAAATTACATTGACATTAAACATTTGTATATCCATCCACCAGCACTGATTCAACTATGAAACAATTAGCCCAAAATTAACACACCTAAACTATCATACTCTTATGAATCTATGCAACCATTTACACCCATTTTCAAATAATTAATTTTAAAAAAAATTATGAGAACGGAAATGATATTAAACACATATAAAAAAAATCTAATAAATAACTTAAAATTTTAGTCAGATAAAATATTTCTTTTAAAATTTAAGTCCATGTTTAAAATTACTACTTGGAAAAGTTTGCATTATATAATTAAAGTTCATTTAAAGCAAAAGTTCATACTTTCCAATGCTGTAGGTTTATTGAAGTCTGTCTTTGCGTTCCTTAATATGTCACACAACTATGTTCGTGGTTTTTTCCATCCCATATTGAGATTTTCCTAGATGGAGATGAATCCTTTGCTGGCCAGTTTCTGGAAACCATTATTCTAGAAACTGCCTCAGCTGGTGCAAATATGGGAAACATAATTTATTATGTGACCCCTACATTTTGGATCTCCACAATATACTTATAAAATATGTTTCAATAACACACAATCAGCAAGAGCAATCCAAATCTAATCTCTTCTTAAAATTTTTCTTTTTATATCATTTTTGAATTCTTACCACTTGGCACTGTTGTTATTGGTAATGATGACTTTTCTCTATGGATCATGTTTTTATTTCCATCATTATTGGCCAGATTGCTTTAGAGTGAGAATTCAAAATTTTATCACTAGTATTTTTTTTAATTTATCTCTTATCTGACTATATGCCCATGGGCCTGTTTAATATTACATCATTATAGAAAATCATTTCCATTCTAAGATTAAAAATAACTTTTAACTTTAAAACAATCTCGTTTTTAGATTTTAAGTTTAAATAATTATATAATTAGTTTGCCATCTGTGCGTTATATATATTAATTTAAATAAAATTATTAAACTCTCTTTTTTATATACACCTGGGTCTCATTTTATGTGGTAGATAGGTTCCTCAGAAAACACGCACAAAAAAAATCACACAAAAATAGACTTAACTTATCTTGAAAAATGGGGGATATGTACTGTAATTTTCCAAAAATCGCATAAAGCAAAGCAACAACGTAAAATTACTTTAAAATTCGCATAAAAAAAAAAAAATAAGGAAATAAAATATGACTAATAAAAAATTTCAAATTTGAAAAAAATTGATAGAAGACAAACTTTTTTTACTTTTTTTTATTAACTACAGTATTTAATTTTATTCAAAGCAATATATTTTTATGCGTAATTTACATTTTTTTCATACATGTATGGTATTTTAATCATTATCGGTATTTGAGACTTCAGATTCATCATGTGATGATGTGATGTGATGTACTGTAGCTTTTCATTAAACAAAGTCAAGAATCTCTCAGCAATTATGCCCAGAGAAACCTATTAGCTACTTTATTTTACATTCCCCAGTCTAAGTTTTCACATATTCCGCTCCATCCCATTTCCATGACATAATCTTTATCAACTCTATGGCCTTTATATCTAAATCCTGATAAATTGCTCTTATAGTGGATTTGCCCAATCACTGTTGATCCTTCCCATTTTGCTAAGCAATCTAAAATTGAAATTTTTGTTTCCAAAGAAATTCACTTTCTTGAGTGTTTTTTCTTCTCCATTAGGGTAAACTAAAAGTTTAACATAAAAATAAGAACTTAGACTTATGATAATAAAAAGACATCTACTCACCACTGTTGGGAAAAATTTAATTAAAACTAACAAAAATTAAATTCTTATTTTTGTCTTTAATTTCATTGTTTCATGATCACATTAATTTCAGATCACATTATGTAATTTTTAAATTGTTAATTACAATTAAAAATCAGATTTCAATTTTTAATTGTCAAATTCAATTGTGCACAATGATTACTCATCTTTTAAAAATAAACTTGTGGATACTAAATGATTAATTGATTATGTGCTCTTTTTTAAAATAGCAAAAATAGAATGTGATTTAAAATGCAAAAACAACAATATGCATAGTACAGGCATCTATAACATTTAAACAGATTTACATTATAATCTTGTAAAATTTATTATTTGTGGACACTAAATGATTAATTGATTATGTACTCTTTTTATAAAAATCAAAAATAGAACATGATTTAAAATACAAAAACTATTAATAACATACATAGTATTTTTCATCTATAACATTTGAACAGATTTACATTATGCAAAATTTAATGTGTATATATAAAATGGGGAAATTCTGATTTTAAGTGAATTATAAACTTCTTTATTGCATAAAATCTATTATAGTACTATTATAAAGTGCTGAAAATATTGAAATTATTAGATGGAAGTGGAACTCTGATAATGTGCTATTACTTTAAATATGATGTGAATGCATGAAATTTATAATATTTAAAGTAATAGTGCATTATTGGAGCTTGACTTCTGATCTAATAATTTTTATCGCATAAAAGAAAACCACATACAAAGATATTAAGAAGAAACATAAATCGCATAGCTTCAAAATTGCATTAAATAAATTTGCATAAAACGAGACCCAGTTGCATATTCCTATCTGAGTGTGATTTTATTTACATTTTTTTCACTTTTATTTGAAAGCGATGTAACTGCATATATTTATACCATACCAATATATATATATATATATTGTACCATTTGTTTATATGGTACAAGTATATTGGCATCCGGTAAGATATTTAAAAGCTAAAAAAAAGTAAATTAAAATTTTTTTTGATTAGTATAATTTTTATTAAAATGTGCAATGAAAGTTAAAATTGTCTTTGTATTTTTTTTTATGTAATTAAAAATAAAAGTTAAAAATTGGAAAGAATAAATGACATGCAGATTACTAATCCAGATAAATTAAAAGAATTCCAAAAGTAAAAAGATAAGCTAAAAGAAAAATATTTTAGCTAATTAAAGATGGCCTAAAGACTTGATAATAAGAAGACTTTGTAACATAAATTTTATAAAGAATATACAAGATTATCAATGCATATTTTTGACAAACAAAAGATATGCGGAGAAGTTTCAAAAATGGATCAAGGTATAAAAAAAAGAGGACAACTTCGATCTGGATTTTCTCTATATCTTCTAGTTATGTGTCTGAAAGTTGAGGGTTTCCACGAGCATAACCTGTGGCAGAAATATACTTCTGCACAGGTATGCCAATTGATGTTCTAAGATGTCACGCAAGCAATGGAAACAGGCCTTGTGAAGATCACTTTTTATAATGAAAGGGTCACTACAACCATGCCTTTTCTCCAGGTATAGGTCAGAATAATAATGGAAGACATTGGCAGAAGAGACCAATGGAAATTTTTATGAGCTCAGGATCCCAAAAAACCTACACCAACTTACTGGTAAGTTAAGAGTAACTTTTCTGATTGTGACAAAGTTTGCAAACAATTCTTAAAATTGAGATCAAAATAATCCCGATCAAGACTTTAAATTTTATTCTTCAAGAGACTCTTGTGTACCCAAGAACTATAATTGTTTTACTGTTATTTTTTATTAATTGATTAATATCTGGATTAGCGTGTGTGTCGTCTTTCTAATTAATTAATTTATAATGTTTTTTTTCATATTTTAATTTGTTAAAATAAAAATAATTATTTCTAATACCCCTATTCATTGTACACTATTAATGATTATTAATAAATTTATTAAAGTAATTATGAAGATTTGAAAATATAATTTACCTTTGCCAACGCTGTACCGAAACTCAATCCTCCGGAGTTTCTAGATAATTTTGTCGTAATTAAATAAATAAAAGGGATTTAGCCAGTGGATTTCTATACAGAATCCTGGTGCCTTTCAAATAAATTAAAAGCTGACTTACTTGATCCCATTATTTTAATAGTTACATTAGTTAAAAGGGCATTGGGTGACCAGGAAAAATAATTGCGTCCATTAAATCTTACTGAATTGTCTGACGAAACAAATTTAATAGATAGGACTTAAGTTGGTCACTCAGTACAGGAAGTTAACTCGTATAAAACCCTAATAGACAGCTGATGTTACAATATATATATATTGTAATTATGTGAGATTAATTATACGTGCAATCACTCTAAATTGTATATAAAGTTTAATCTCACGTTAGGAGACTGATCAAACCACACCAGTAGTGATAAAAATTAAAATAGTTAAAATAAATAATATTCTATGAATTGATATCTATCTGTTTGTTTAATCAGAGTGTGTAAAAAAAAAGAATTATTAAATTTATTACATACAAATTGAAAACCTGAAACTAAAAAAAAAAAAAAGTGAAACTACTTGTATTTTAAGTTATTTTATAAAAGTTATAAGAAATAAATTTGTAAATAGGTTCTATTCTCTGATTTTTTAAATATTAGCTTAGAAGAGACTTTAAAATAAACCATTTATATATTTTAGTAGAGAAAAGAAAAGGAGAATACAGATATGTAAGTAATAACTGTAAATAATCAAAGTTGAATGAAGTAGAAAAATATTCCAAAAAATAGAAATAAATTTTTATAGTTTTTTTTTTTTTGTAAATACTTTTGGTGGTTTAATTAAAATTAAATCTGGTAATCAAATGTTGATTGAAAAACACCTCATTAATGGTAATTACAGATTAAAGTAAAGCAAAAACAAAGAAATAAAAACAAAAACAAGAAAATTATAACTGAGGTAATGGAACAATATGTTCTCATTATGCAATGGCATAACTATATATACAGAAGAAAAAAGATGACATTAATGGAGAGTTAAACTGAATTATGCAGATTAAAAAACCAATGACTCCCATCATTATATAGAAAGATTCCTAGTTAAAGCAATTGTCTTCCATGCAATAATCTAATGGCAATGTCATATAAAAAATATTGTTAAAAATACTTTTCAGAGCTAATTTAAATATAGCTTTAATAACAAATATTTGTAGAATAAAAACTACCAAAGCCATAATGTAAAACCACCAGAGTCACTTGCAGTAGCCTAAACTATGTAGCTTCTCTGATCACACAAATCTAGAAATAATGTGTGCCCTAAAGTATAGCTTTTTCGTGCTCATAATAAAAGTATTTTCTCATTGTCACAGCTTATCAAAACTAAGAAGATAAAATTTTAATATGGAAAAAGTCACTACTAATCAACCAACACTTAGTAATTTTATTCTAAGTAGAACCAAAGAGAAGCACAATATAGGACAGGTACAGAGTGTACAGACTGTGGCATATAGATGTACCTATGATTAATAAAAAGTTTACTGAATTATCAAAGAAACTATATAAAAAAAATGTAGTTTTATATATGTAAATAAATAGCTTCAATAATTTAAAAAAACCCATTATGACACTTGCTTTATTTAGAATGGTGTAAATAATGTGCTATGTAATAGATGAAATATACAGGCTTATATATACCTGTGTCTATATATGTAATAGACAGAGTACGAGCACAGACTTTCACATGACCCACCACTGTCCACACTATCTCATAACACTGATACACCTGAACACACATATGTTGAAAAGATAAATAATCACCAATATGTCTAGGAATAAATTTAAGAATGCTAAATTTGAAATAAATGCTAAATAAATGAACTAAATTATGAATCAAAAAATAAAAAGAAAGTTTAGTTACAAAATCATGGTTTCTGTATACAGAATAAAACTGATGCAGTGACAATATCAAATTTAAACTTTAATTTGTATTGGAATAGTTGACCATAGAATTTGATAAGTAGATAAAACTTTATAGTATAAATAGCATTAAATCTTGTAAATGGAATCTGACTTTGAAAGTCAACCTATTGGAAAGTTAGTTGAATAATTGTGTAAAAAAAATGTTTTTCCTTAATATTAGTTATTAATTTAAATTAGGTATTAAAATGATGTCTGCACTGCAAATAACTGTAAGCAAGTTTAACATTAATTGTTCTTTTTTATTAGCCAATTTTCTTAAAAAAGATTGAGAAACTTGTTTGTATTAATGGAGTTGTTAGAAATTCCATTAAAGTTATCATGTTGTCATGTTATGCTGGAAAACAGGTAATTGAAATAGCAAATAGGCTATGTAATTATGAAAATTCAGAGGAGTCACCATTCACTGGAGTAGTTGACAAACAAAATAATTATTTCAGTTCCCAACCCTTGAAGCATTGTGTATGGCTATCTTTTAGAAATGGATGTCAAAATAAAGGGAAATGGGAATATCATTATGACCAAGCATTGAGGGAACTGGCCAAGAATTGTAAATTTGGGATGTCTGATAATAGACTGAAGTGGCAGTTACTAGCCTTGAGAGATTTAAATTAAGAGGCAGTAATCAAAATGGCAGTAGCCCATGAAATTAGACTTTACCAATCAAAAGTGTTTTGGAATTTTAGTAATTATAGTGAACATAGTACATTTATAAGAAAAACTGAAAGAAATATACCATTGAAAATAAGACAAAATAAATAATGTGTTATTGTTATCTAAATTTTCTGTCAACCTTCATGGATTGGAGGTAAATTCATATGTAGAAATGTACAATTACCCTAAAAATTCACCACACTACATACTCAGTCAAAAAACTGGGTATGCAAATAGACCCAGTGAATGTATACTGATCATTGTATCTGTGCAAATGGTAAAAGCTTAAATTATGTTTTAAACATAATTTTAAACACTTCCTAATTGTCAATCATCCAAGTAATTAGCTATCCTAAGATGTTACTGCTGTATGAAGAAGAACTATATGGCACAAAAGTGTAAATTTAATAAAGAACATTGTAAAGCCTGTGGTAAAATAGATCACTTAGGAAAAGCATGTAGGGTTAAAATGGAAAAAAATATAGTGGCCCTCCAACTTTCCCTAAGCAAAACAACAAAAATGTTGCATTCATTATACTCAGATTAGGAGTAGCAATCAATTTATGTTAATGGTAAAATTATTAAATATACAAATGACAATGGAAATCAATAGTAGAGTGGGCTTGTCAATGGCAGCTGTTAAAGACTGGAATAGAGTAATGGAAAATTGTAAAAATCTCCCTGTATTAATAAGAACTAGTTTAAGGGCAAAAGATGTTAGTAGTAATAGTATGACAATATTAGAAAAAATAGATGTAACAATAGAATTTTTAAAAATGTCCATAGGTTTCCATTGTATATAGTGCAAAGCAGTCTTAATTCTATTTTAGGTAAGGAATAGTTTAGTGCTTTTGGAATCAAAATATGTAAGTTAAAATTTAACAAAAGGAAATGTCATAAAACATGTAGATGTCCTGTCAAGAGTCCTGATTAAATTAGATGTAGAGGAAAATGATACAACCATTAATTATAAAAATAATTTGAATAATGAAGTAATAGACAGGTTGGACAAAAACTGATGATTTTAAACTGGTGGTCAAGTACATCAGTAGAGACTAGCCTAGTAATGAGCCTAAGATATTTCAAAAAGTTATATGGAGCATAAGAGAAAGACTGTCTATAAATAATGGATGATAAAGTGTTCGTATCTCATAGTAGTCATTGTTAAGTTCTTCAGTTTATTCATCAAAATCATTCTGTAGTAATATGAGAAAGCACTCACTTTTAGTAATGTACAATGGCATGGAATCAATGCTGAGACAGAGCAATTCATGAAGACCTGAAAAAATTCCAAGTAATCACAAATGTTCCACAGAGAAATTATATTTCTTGTCCACTACTCTAAAAAGCTTGGGCCCATATTCACAATGATTATGCCAGACCATTACATGGGTACATTTTTTGGTGGACAACAATGTGTACACAATGTGGACTGAGTATAGAAATTGTTAAGAATACCAATACTAAAGAAACAATTAGAAAACATTTTTTTTTTTTACTTTCCATGTTTTTCCCAAAATGTTTGTGTCAGATAATGGCACCAATTTTACATCCAATAAATTTGAAGATTTTTTAAAAATGGAGAATTAAACATATCACCATGCCCCCAAAACATCTGGAATCAAATGGCATTGCAGATAAGATAGCACAAATGTTTAAAACAAATGTTATGTAAAAAAGAGACTGTGAATATTCAAGAATGTATTCTATTCTACTATATCAGCATAGTATGCCATAATGTACTATTCATGAACCTCCAACTGAGATGATGTTTGATGAAAAATCCAAACAAACTTATCACTAATTTACCCTGATGAAAAATTTGAGGATGACCAAATCATCAGTGTGGAAATGTAGTATGCTGAGGATGTTAAAGTCCAGATTATAGTTATTCTCAGAAAGTACTGGGTGAAAGGTGTAATCAAAGAAAATTTGTCAAGTTAAATAATAATCACTGAAATCAAAAATAGGAAAAACTATGTGGAAAACATGTAAATCATGACAGGTGTGTTAGAGAAGAAATTGATCAAACTAAAAATACTATAATGCCAGACATTCCAAATTACATGGAGAAATCAAGCTAATGGAAGTAAGTGAAGAACACAAAGAAATCAACATTACAGTTGAGCAGAATACATGCTCATGTAGATCCCAAATAACTAAGAATAAGCCTAATTATCTTAAAAACTTTTTGGGATTACAGGAACTGTAATTCCTGAGGTCTAAAAAATATGCTGTATTCATAATAAAGTAAATAATGTGCTATGTTTAGAAATAAAGAAAGATACTAAATTTGAAAAAAAACCTACCTAAATAAATGAACTAAATTATGAAGCAAAAATAAAAAGCAAGTCTAGTTACAAAATTTTCTTGTGTTATAATTATTTCTGCTTGTCTGACCACCTTTACATTGACTAAAATCCTTATATATATATATATAAATACAACCATTAAATGTCTGTATTTTTAAATCATATAATAATAATTCAAACAAATATATTTAACACAGTATTCAAAATTAAATAATATATTCTTTAGCAGAAGTACTGTCAATTGTTTCACTGACAATCTTTATCAACTGTTAATACAAACATACAAAAAATAAAAACTTGCATTACCGGATTATTCAATCTATTCAAATTTCCCACAATTCTGTTGTCTTTATATTAGCCGATTGTTTATTCATTAAACCACCCCTATTCCTAGATACCATCATTGCCTCTTTAATTTTACGTTTTTCACTACTCCTTCCAATTTGAATAATTTTTATATCTCTATTATTAAATTTAAAACCATAATTACATGTTTTATTATGATCAAATATAATTGATGGAGTATTCATATTTACCGAAAATATATTTTCTTTCTGTACACGTTTATATATATATATGTGTGTGTTAATTCTAATATTTTCATGGATAAATGATGATTTCATATTATTATTTTTGGGATATTCCCTGTGGTAAAACAGCTAAATAGTTGACATTTCAGTACAATATCAAGTACCATTTTCAAAGCGCCCTCTTCATATGATTTGAGAAAGGGAACGCTTTAAAAAAGGTACTTGTTATTGTACCGAAACGTCAGCTATTTAGCTATTTTACCACGTTAAATATTCCGAAAATAATAATAATATGAAATCATATATATATATCAAGAATTTGTAATATCTAAAAATCCCAAAAAGTAATAAAATGCTTTTAAAATGATGAATATTCTTAAATGATATATAATAAGATGGATTTAAAAAACCACAAACTATTTATCTTTTATTATTTATTTTTAATTCAATTGTTACTAATTTTCTTCCTTGTGAATTAATGTAATATCTGGTAAAATGAATATACTTACAGAAAATGTAGTTTTGTTGTTGTTGTTGTCGTCGATGTTTTTTAAAAACAAAAAACTACGTTTTCTGTGAATATATTCATTTTAATAGATATTTATTTTTAAGGAACTGAAAAAAAAATCTTATTCTTTTCACAAAAATTAATAGTTATTGCCTTTTATTTTTAGCGTTTTTTAAAAATTATATTTGAAAATATATTTTAATGTTATATTAATTGCTTTTATAACATGATAAGAAAAAAAGTTAATATTAAAATAATAATAATAATAATATAAGATTTCAGAAATCGTTTGTATGGTTGAATGTTTTTTTAATTATTTTCCAAAAACAAAAAAATTACAACTCATTGCTTTTTTATTTTGTTTGTTCTTATGGAATAAAAAATACAAATTTTTGCAATGTCAATTAAGACTTGTGTCAGCCAACCATCATTAATTGGAGGTGGAGTATCTGTAGGATGAATAGATAGAAAAGGTGAGTCATCAGGAAAAATCCCATTAAGTCTTGTAATGAGGTTATTTGATTTCTGTAGACAAAGAACATGAAGTGAATGCAGTGACAAGCCATTAAGTCTTGTTGGTCTCTGCACTCTTCTTAAGCTAATAGCAACAGTTTTACCCTTCCACATTAATCTAGAGCAAAGAGAGTTTATATTCTGGATAAATTTTGATGAGAATTTAATGAACGGCATGTAGTAAGCAATTCTGGGGAACAGTAACATGTTGAGTAGGGCTGCTTTTGCAAATAATGATGTATAAACTTTTGAAAGTGAATCAATTATTTTTCTTGCAGAATTCATGATAGTGTCTTGTATTAATTTCCTCATTGCTGCATGAGAGAGACTTATTGGTAAGCCCAAAAATTTTTGTGGCATAGCTGTGAAAAGGGATGGAATGAATTTTCCAGATGAAAGTCTCCATACAGCAGATTTTCTAAGGTTAAATGCAAGACCTGACTCTATGGTGAAATTGTCCATAATTTGAATTAGTTTTGGTATGAAATTTCTAGATGTAAGAACACTGCCACATCATCCATGTAGGATATGTGCTGAATGGATTTATTGATACCAAGAATGTACAATACAGGAAGATTCATCTCTAAAGATTTAAAAAATGGATTTATATATAGAATGAAGAGTAAGGAACTAAGAGGAGAACCCTGTGGAATCAACTTGGTAGGTGTGAATGAGTTTGAAATTTTTCCATTTAATGAAATTGCAATATGTCTGTTTAATAGAAGGTTAGTAATGATGTTCATTATACCTGTGGGAATGTTCAGACCACTTAGAAGATGTATTAGTTGAGGAATTCTGACTGAGTCAAAAGCAGTTGAAATATCAAGTTGGACAACTATTGACTTTGACTTTTTATTTTTTCTTGTATAATCTGTAATTAACCTGAATAGGCAGAGTGCCTCAGCTGTGGAACTACCTTTCTTTGCAAATTGAAAACTAGAGATAAAAGGCAGAATGAGATTTTGAATTTTATATTTGATAATTGCTTCAATCAGTTTAATAATCAATGGAGTCATCAAGATTGGTCTAAGGTTCTCCAGAGGTGATGGGATAATAGCACTTTTAAGAAATGGGATCATCGCAATGGGATAGAGTTGATCAATTGTAAATGGACTTGAGGCAAGTAGATCAATCATTCTACTCACTATTGGTACTGTGAAGGCTTCAAGATGTTTGAACATGAATTTTGGTATTCCATGGATTCCAGGGTGTATTCTATCGGGCATGGATGAGAGTTTAGCTCTAATATCATCATTACATATACCATGAATTGTCTCACAAGAATATATAGATGTATCAAGCACCAAATTCTGTGAAACATCTACTAGCTTGCATTTATAATGATTCAAAATTTGTAAAATCATGCCAACAATTATCCCAGATCATAACATTCTCACCCGTACAAACTTTGCCATTATAAAAAAATATAAAAGATGTAATCTAGAGCCAAAATATTTGGACTTTCTTCTAAAGCTAAATCTCAATGCCCTTCCAACAAGCCACTTTCTTGTGATGTATAGAGGTTTTTCATATTTGGACCCTGTTTGCTCACTCTGTCATAGGGAGTATGATACCATATTTCACATTTTCAACGATTGTTCCTCTCTTCAGGGCTGTAGAATATTGATTAATAAAATTTATACACCAAAACATCCAATTATCAACACACTCATAAAAGGTTTTGCTTATGGGGATTTTGCAATTATAAGAAGTGCAACTTTCATCACTTTCTGTCTATGGTTTGTCAGATGCTTCCTAATCTTCAAGTCTGATATACCTGATCCAACATTAATTTTTTTACAAAAATTAAAAGATATCAAAGAAAGAGATTTGAAGTTAGCTCCTCACCTAATAGTAAATTCCACATGGAATCTTATTAATATTGGACATTAAGTAATTTAATGGTTTATAAATGTATTGCCAAATTTAATGTTATTTTATATTTTTTTCTTTATTGTAAACATAGTTGAATAAACCTGTTTTTGATAATAAAAAAAATACAAATTTAAAAATATAAATTCTTCTTCAGAATATGATTGGACTTTTATGTGAAAATTTGTCATAGTGATCACATTCACTTTATACTCAGTATATTAATTTATAATCACTTATTCAATACTATAATCTTTAAAAAAAATCTCAAAACTTTTTTATAGAAATGTTCTTTTTTAAAATGAATGGCAGCATTTTTGTAATGCTACATCATCCAAGATTTAAAATGTAGTGATCTTTATGCTAAAAATATACAATATAGAATTTATTTATTATATAATATTACATTTTAATTATACATTAAAATATAATTAATAGTACTTACCTAATTTTTATTTAATATTTTTGCAAGACAATCAATGCTTTCATTTATGAAGATATATCTTATGTAAAGAAGACTGTTATTGTTATTGACCACAAGAACAAAAACATGTCAGTTTTATTCAGTACAGTAAGCAATCAAAAACATACTTTGATCATATGCAAAAACAAAGCATATTAATAATAAATTTTAAATAGTATATTTAACTAAAATATATTCACTCAATCAATTTTAAATTAAAATTCATATGGACATTATTTACCTACATATAAAAATACAATTATCATCATTATAATGTTTGAGAATATATGTATATATTGTGTATTATTCAGTTAATAATCATTTTTATATAATCAAAAATAACTAAACATAAATTTTTAAAATTAATTATTTGTTCAATTTTAAATCAAAAATCTCATAATTTGTTTTGACATATTTAACATAATGGCAAATTTTATTGTAAACATATAGAATGCAGTATCAACTACAGTAAAAAAATGTAATCATTTTTTATTACTAAAACTATAGCAATCAACTGTACATTACATATCTTTTTTTTTAATTTTGACTGCATTTATGTATATATATATGCGTATGTGTGTGTGCGCGCGCATGTGCTAACTGCTGCTCTTTAAAAAAAAATTAACAGTGCTGCAAAAAAAATTCCAAACTTTTATTAATTAAATATTACAAAATAATAAACTTACCTAATAGAACATAAAGTATTCGAAAATAGATTTTAAAACGTACATTTTAATTTAAGGAATCATAATTCAGAAAATATCATTCTCTGGCTTTGTAAAAAACAAAATGATGAACCATCAATTGAGAAATTATAATTTTAAAAAAAAAATTGTAACTACTAAAAATTTTACACAGTTTATTCACCCACAAGTTAACACTTTTTAAATTAATAATATACTTAGTATCTTGAATTTAAATTAACAAATTATTTCGTAATGGCTTATTTTTTTATGTGAAAGTTTTGACTTGCAAGGCATTTAGGGAATTAATTGAGTTTGCTGTCCAGAATTAAAGTCATAAATTAGCTTTTAAAATTAATATAGAAATGAGAAGGAAAATGGTTTTGGATCAGATTTTAAAACATGGATTCTGTACTAATCAAAATGTCCCAGGTTGCAGGTAGAAGAATAGCCTCCAGATATAAAGATTAACGGCAAATAAGCAAAGAAAATGCAAATAAGCAGTAATAATGGGATAGCACTTACTATCAGGAAATTAAAGGGACATTGGCATGTCTACTTCTAAAAATATCCACAATTCTTATAACAGTGAATGAATAACAATGTTGACCACCATAAATAAGCAATATCTTTCTGTGTGCTGGCTCAGCAAACATTCTTCCTCAGTCAGTAGAAGATTGCTATAAGTGACTACAGTGAAATGGAAAGTGACAGACAGATAAATATTATTCAAGAAATGACTAATACCTTAAAGCTATTTATTGTTAAGCAAAAAAGACTATAGAAAACAATTTTGTATTATAATTCATTTGTTTTTTATTATGGTTATGAAAACAAAATTGTTTCAGAATGATATTGAGATCTTAGATAAGGGCAATTTTTGTGGCTTTTCTAGCAGAAATAGACATAAGACTATTCAGCTTTTATAAACCTGTGAAAAATCTCAGGAAAATGGTGTAATAAGAAAAAATAATTTGAGAGTTGGTATTTGAAATATGGTATCATTGAGAAGTGCTAGAAAATTGAAAATTTTCAAATGGGAAATGGAAATAAATAATATTAATGTTATAAGATTAAGGAAGTGAGATGGGAAGGATATAGTGATGTTAAATTGTTTTATTTTGGTGGTGTTAAAGTGGTAAATGAAATGATATTGTTATTGAAAAGAAATTTTAAAATAGTATGATAGATTGTGCCAATGATAGACTTATGATCATGATGATAGTAACTGCATCATAAAAATTTGGTATTTATGGAAGCTTATATACCAACTATTACTCACAATGATGTAAAATAGATTAACAATATGAAAAAATGAAAAAACGAAAGTGTGAAAATATGTGTATATTGCTGCTGGACAATTGCAATGCTGTCATGATAAATGGTAATGAAGAAAAACTTGTTGGAAATTATGATATTCGAAAAAGATTGAAAGAGGTAATCAGCTTGTGAAATTTTATAAGGAAAATAATTTTGTGATTTCAAATACCTGGTTTAGACATTATTTAAAAGATTGTATATATGAATGACTACAAGTGATAGACAAAGATAGGTTGACTACATATAAGGATATAGGCTTATAATAACACTATTAAAAGTTTGTGTACTTTACCTTGCATTCTGATCATAATATGATTATAGTCCAATTAATGGTTAAGTTAAAATTGGATTTAAAAAGAATAAAAAATATTATTAAGATGGGATTTAAATAAAGTGAGAGAAATGTAGGAAAACAGTTTTGTTTCATATGTAAAAAAAGTAACAAATACCATTGATAAAGATGTGGAATATATGAATGATTCTAACAAAAATTGGTATGGAATTATAGAAGGAAAGTTAGAAAGTTAGAAACAGCAAAAAAATGTGATAAAAAGTATTCAATTATAACAAAAGGAATATCATAAATAAATGAAAGTATGTGGAGATGAAAGAATTTTAATAGTAGGGGAATATTGAAAAAGATAAGTATGAGAATATGAAAGAATGTCAAGAGTGAGGAAGGGCAAAAAGCTTATAGAAAAATTAATAAACTAAGAAAAAAAACAGATTTAACAAAAGGAAAAATGATTGGAATAAGAATATAGAGAGAAATAAATGCTTCAAGAAGCAAAAAAGAAATATTGGATAGAGCTAAAAATGTCATTTAGGAAGAAAACAAATGTTTAATAAGTAAAATAGCATATAATAATGGAAAGAGATTAACTAATAAGGATAATATATGGAAAAGAATATGTTCAATGTCTGTTTAGAAAGAAAATGATGTAATTAATTTTGAAACTGATGGATATAGTAGGTGGATAATTTACCTTTAAACTATTTACTTATTTAGTATCCATATGGTCTCATGTAAAAAATAATATACTCTTAAAATAACTCATTGCAGAGTAAATATCTTTTTCTGCAAAGAAACACTGAAGACAAAAACAATATTCATCAATTGAAGGTAAAAATTTTCTTTTCTGATTTGTCTTCTAATAATGGCTTTTTACTTATTTACAAACCAGTGATTGAATGAATCACTATGGAAAAGTCACCTGAAAAGATGTCAAAACTTAATAAGTCTAACTTTTATCTGTTTGAAAAGTAGCTAACCATTGGTTCATAAAATTCTTTATTATATCATTATCATCATTGTCAACCATTAACAATCCACTATAGGATGAAGGTCTATCCAAATTCGATCCATTTTCTCTGATCTCTAGGCTTTCTTCTCCATATCACCCCTGCACACTTTCTTATTTCATTCATCTATCTGACATGTGGTCTCTTTCTGGATCTTTTACAATCTCTTGGAATCCAGTTTAAGATTTCAATTATCCATCTATTATCATCTCTTTTAGCAATATGTCCAGCCCAACTCCACTTCATTTTCAAAGATTTCAGTAATACTCATTTGTTCTCTTACCCATATATTGTGGTTTTGATCTCTTCTTGTTACACCTAACATGCATCTCCCCATACTTCTTTGAGCAATCTGAAGTCTCAGTATTGCTCCTCTATTAAGTGTCCAAGTCTCAGATCCATAAGTAAGAACTGATAAAACATATTTATTAAAAAACCTTTCTTTTCAAATACATGGGCATATTTCCTTTTAGTATTCATTATTTTTATAAAAAGCACTCCATATACTTTCCGATAGAGATTTTGAATTCTTTCTCTTTTGGCACTTATAAAATAAGCTTGATTGGTAAGCTCCATCTAGTGATCATTTAAATTCAGGCTTAAAAGTAAGTTATGAAATTTATGACTTGTTTTATTAATTTTTATATATAAGACATATTTTGTGGGTTCATCCGTGTTAAAAAATTTTAAATATTGATATTCCGACGTTTCAACTTGGTCACACAAGTCATCCACTGGGTGATAAAAAGTAGAAAGATGGTTGTAGAGGCGCTACAATCACTGATTTGAATAAACATTAAAGTTCCACCAATGGCAAAAACGTTAAATTTAAAAATGTTTTTTAAAAAATCTTTCCAAATAGGAGGAAGTTTGCATGTATCATCTCGCTTATTGATACAATCTGGCCTTTTAAGTTTCTCAATGGCTTCTCCAATTTTGCACTGGTAAAGATTATCACATCTGGATATGATCCTGGTATTAGAAAAATCAATTTTATGACCTGAATCTATAGTATGGAGTGAGAGTGCTGATGATGATGAGTGTTGTTTAACTGCATTAGCATTCTCATCTTTCCTAACACTGATGCGACAATTACTCATACCTATGGAAGAAGTTTTACAATTTTTATGTGCAATTTGATAAACACTATAAGATTCAAGAGGGATTGAATCCTTAGGCTTGGTTATTATATTACTGATCTTTTGATGAGTAGAAAATGCTGTATCTATATTATAGCATTTTAATATATGTCCAATACTGTCTGTAGTTTCTTTTACATATGGAGCACAAATTTTAATAGCTGATTTATCATCTTTTTGTTTCCTATTTTGTCCATTTTGGGCTTGAAATAAGGCTTTTTTTATAAATTTATAATCATAACTATTTGCTAATAAAACACTATTAATATGATTTATTTCTTCTCTCAGATGTGAATTATCTGAAAGGTTAATTGCTCTATTTAAAAGAGTTTTGGCTACAGAAACTATCTGAGTTGAGTAATGATGAAAATGGAAGTATAAATATCTGACTGTGTGTGTATTCTTTCTGTAAATTGAAAAAGATAAACTTAAATAATACCAATATTAATAACAATCAACAATTTCAATCTATCATCAAGACAACCTCCTTCAAACAATAAAAGTAGAACTCCACCTTTATATAAGTCTAATGTATTTATATAGGCAGTAGAGATTGCCACTTGACCACAAAGAATAAAATTATTAATTCAAAAAAGTTTAAATAAACCCCATTAAACAGGTAAAATAACTTGTTCTGAAAGCAGACTAACAAATAGTCAATTATAATTTTCAAATTGCAATTATAACTTTCAAACTACACCCTAGCTCTATATTATTTAGATAATAAAGTTAATAATGCTCAAGACTATACAGATATTAATGTAAACACAGAAAGCAATTAACACTTAAACATTACCAATATCAGTAACAATTAACAATCTGTTTTCAAGGCAACTACTTTAAACAATAAAGCTGGAAATCCACCTTTGTATATTGTTTAATATGTTTATAGTGACACTAAATATAGCCACTTGGCTATAAAGAGTTTAATTATTATTTCAAAGAAGTTTAAATAAACCTCATTAAACAAGTAAACATAACTTTTCTGAACATAAACTAACAAATAAACAATTATAATTTTCAAACACCACTCCAACTATGTATTATCTGGTTAATAAAGCTAATAGCACTCAAGGATAGACGGCTATTAATATAAATATAGGAAAGCAATCAACACTTAAACAATCATTAACAATCAACAATCTTAATATGTTGACAAGGGAACTTCCTTTAAACAATAAAGATGAAAATCCACCTTTATATATAGTCTAATATGTTTATATAGATACTAAAAATTGCAAAAAGTAAGGCAATTTAAAATACCCTATTTCAGAATCTAGCTACACAAAACATTAAAAAATATAACTGATAGTCTGTTGATTACGGAGATTTTTTATGTTTTATTCTTATTTTGCTTCTAACTAAATATGTCTAAGTAACCATTTAATAACCAATAACTAGATAGATGTATTTCAGAATGATTTTCGGTCAATTACCTGAAAATATATCAAATTAAGAAACATTCGAACTCTAGATTATGTATGTATTCATGACAAAAAGGTATATATGTATATACCATCATATTTCTCTTTCATTGTTATTTTGGAGGAAGTTAGAAAGTCCATTGATCTTCGGTGAATTATTTAAAGATTGTTTACTTATTATGTGTACGGTACATAAAACTCCTGGTTAATATATATAAGACATTAGGTAATCTAATAAAATAAGAATGGGAACTTGGTAAAATAAAAATAATGGAATGACTTTGGGGTTCATAACAAATTTTTTAGAGTCAAAAATGCTTCAGAATCTGGTGTTTTACCACCGCATCACACCACACAGAACATTGACAAGTTATTGTTAAAATTATAAGCAAAAACAAAAGAAAAATCTAAAATTGTATACTTTAATTGACTCCAGCCTTTCATTAACAAATAGAAAAATATTTAATCTAATTCGTTTTAGTAAGATTTCGCTCTAAAAAAATTTAATCTTTTCATTTGTGCTCTTTTTCTTTATATCTCATATACATCTAGGCTTCTTATTGTTTGTATACGAATGGGTTTGCCTTCGATTCAATCCTGATATCTGGAGATTATATGAATAATATGTCTTCCAAAATTACCTAATATATTATACAGATATTTATTTTATTTTTTCTAAATATAATCAAAATTTTAAAAGTGAATGTAAAAAGAAAAGGTATGAACCATCTTTTTTTTTTTTTCATAAAAAAACAGGATATATATATTGAGAAGGTTCCATTAGTTCCGGAGATGCGATCTAGTAAACGAACACAAAACAACTTATTAGTTCATTATCTTTATATAAATAGTTAAATTATAAAATATAAAAAATGTGTGTACGTTACCTTTGGCACTTCTACTGTTTCGCAAATCAATTCATATAAAGGCAATACATCGTGCCTGTTATTTACAAGATCTACTGCTATATCCACGGATTCTTTAATTGCGTAATCTGAAGCGGTATTATTTTTTAACTTAAAAAAAAGAAAGTATAACTTTTTAGGTTTGTCCGTTTCAATAAAATATTGCCCAGATAATAAAAGAAATGTAACGGAGTACAAGACAGATTGCTGTTGCATGCTTCTCGTCTATTTGACGTCTAATCTTATAAACGCGCACAGTTTAACAAGGAAACTGTCACGTGAGTCCTTTATATCGAAAACAAACTATTTTGAACTATAAAATTAAATTAACTTTATTCTATCAAAACAATCGTTTTAGAAAAATTAAAAATATTTAGGGAGTTCTATCACAATTGTATAAGTTAATAAATTAACACTTAATTTTATTAACGTTTCCCTCCTCATGTATAGGTGTTTGTACAGTGAGGCATTTCCCAATGCAATATCATTTTTTAAACATTAGACAGAATCATTTTTCGAGAAAAATTAAATTCAACGCGAAATTACGATGTTCAAGCTTTTTTTTTTTTTGTAATTTAATCACAATGTCATTTGCAAAATTTGTTTCTTAGTCACTAAATATGTTTTCCAACAAATCAATTAAAATATGTACATTTCGCTCTGAATATTAAATTTTCTGCTCACTGAGATGTTGAAGTAAGACATTTAGTCATCAATGGTGATAGTTTGTCACTGCTTGTCACTATCTTACAACTTGCTCTAGTAATTATATAATAAAAATTATTAGATGTACTAAAAAATTAATTAGTATATCATATATTTTAATTATTTTATTTTATTATTTTAATTATTGATACTTTATTAAAATAAAATTTGTCAAATTCTTGACCATTTACTATAACAAAAATAAACAGAATAAATTAATGATTTAGTATTAAATTATTTATATTTGTAGATGTAAAAATTTGACTACTTAAGAATACAAACAATTTTTGTCAGTAAAAATGAAACCTCTGTTAACTATAAAATCTGCTAAAAAAAAATAATTAATAACTTTTTTTTCTATGATAAAATGGTAATATTAATAACATTTTTAATCATAAAAGGAACTAAATCAACATATGTAATTTTAAAAAATTTCAATTTTGTTTTTACAAAAGTTTCAAGACTGATTAATGAAACCTAGACTTATGATTTAACAAAGATGAGTTGATTTTAAAAAAATAATTTATGTATATGTATGTAAATTATATATATATATATATATCAAATAATATCAGATCCATATCTGTGAGGTAGAATATACAGAATATTCCAACAAAATTAGAAATATGAATCTATACAATTATAAAAGATGCACAACATATCTCTTAAAAATCATCTTTTTGTTTTCTATTATTGTCTGATATAAGTACTTTAGATGAGTGCATCCCATCTCTTCTTAACGTAAGATGATTGAAATATAAGAGTTAAAAATAATTGCTTACTAACACTTATGGTTGTTTAAGAAATGCTTTTCAAATTGAATTTTTCGAATTTTGAAATTCATTAGTAACATTGATTAATTTATTTTTTATAGCTAAGAGAATAAAATCTTTCTATATCTGAAATATATAATTTTACAGATATTTGAGTTTTAGCTTAAAGAACAGTAAATTACAAAATACTTTTACATAGCTTGTGCTCTTGTTTTTTTCGTAACCGTATGTACATATAGAAATAACCATCAAATTCATATTCTTTCTGCTATCCAGGGCTTTAGAACATCATAGAAGTTTAAGGAGATGAAAGGGGACTTAACTAATAAAAATATATGAAGATATTATCTAATCATTCTCACTTTTCAAGTCATTATAATAACACTCACATAAAAGATAACTTAAAAATTAATTAGGTAAAAGTTGCTGAAAAATTTAAAGAAATCCTGCCAATTTTTTTCAACTACCCTTAAGGAAATAAATTCTACTGTGATTGTTATGTTTAATATCAATCACAATAGTATTAATCATGTTTGCCTTTGCAGTACAGAAGTAGAAATAAAAATTATTAGTTATATTACATTAGTTACATAGTGATGGCGAAAATAATTTTCAATAGATTAAAGTAATTCTCTTATTCTTCTCTTTCACTTTCTTTGCATATCTTCATATAATCATATATATTTCTTATAACACTTCTTTAATATACACGTCAATGCAAATAAATTTTCTTAAACTTCTTTATTTTCCTTACAGTTTCGACTGTCCAGTAATAATTTTTTTTTTAAAAAAAAACGGTGTATGGGATATGGTTTGTATTTTTTATATATGTAATTTATATGTATGTTGAGTATACATATAGATGTGTATTTATAAAGGTATATGTGGATTATATATATATGTCTATGGGTGTATATATATATATATATATATATGTTTAAAAGACGTATATGTATATATTGGATATGCATATGTATATATAGATGTAAGTATGGATTTACATATGTCTAGGGGTGATGTAGATCTATATGTATATGTATGAAGGGAATATATGTATAATTTGATATATATATGTGTGTGTATTTATATATATATATATGTGAAATGATGGTTATGTATTTATATATATATGTGAAATGATGGTTATGTATTTATATTATTCAAATCTTGTAGCTCTGATGAAGACTGCTGGACAGTCGAAACTGTAAGGAAAATAAAGAATTTAAGAAAATTTGTTTTCATTGACGTGTATATGAAAGAAGTGTTATAAGAAATATATATGACTAAAGTAATTTCTAATTCTAGTTTTCAAAAAAAAGACTACATATCAATAGAGTTTCAAAAAAAGTTTTGCAAAAAAGCAACTAGTAAAAAACTGACAGACAATAGTGACTCTGAAATAGATTATTCTAATAGTAGAAATACAATAAAATAAAAAATGCTTTTCACTTCAATTTAAAGAAGGAAATGTAAATAGTCTATAAAAATATTTAAAAAGAATTTGAATAGAACAAAGCTACTTAACAGATATTAAAAAGGATTAAAAATGGACAGATGAAAATAATCTGATTATAAAGCTAAGATTAATTTTTTATTAAGCTAAATGATGATGAAATTTTTTTGGAATCTTTAGCATAATTTAAGAATGTGATAATACAATGGTTAATTTCTCTCTTGTAAGTTGAATCAAGTCATATATCTAAGAAACTTAAAAAATTTCAATTTTTTTTTAAACATTTATTTTTTTTAAATCTTATATTTTAAAATTTGTTATAATATAGTACATAATTTTAAGGACAGATCACAAGATTATGTAATAGCTTATTAAATTTGACAGAAAATAAATATTTTTTCCTATTGTACATACTTATATCTAGGTAGTGATTTTTAAAACCAAGGATATCTAGGTAGCTTTTTCTTTTAACCAAGGATATTTTCTGGAGGTTACCACAAACAAGGTGATGTTTTGGAAATGAACAAACAAGCCAACATTATCCTGCTTTTTTTATCATTTCTTTAAATATTTTATTTTTACTCAATGACGGTATTGGATATTTTTAAGGCAGTGTTGCATATATTTCTGATTGTGCATGATAAAAAATACAAATAATTATGATATAAAAGTAATAGCTATGTCTGCCTTGGGTATATTAGCAATAACATGTAATTGTTTTTATTCTATAGTTCAGTAATGTAGCTATATTTATTTTACAGTGTTTCTTATAAGTGTTTTATCTCAAATAAAAATATAAATTATACTAGTATAATTACTGCTGTAATATTTTTCATAAAATATAAAACTTTATGATAATGATCAGTATTAATGGAAACAATATATTTTTAAATATAAGATTTCTCTCACATTAAATAATGCTATGACACTATTAAAATTCATGCTAAAGTCTACACTATATCATTGCAATACGAAATAATTCAAAAAACATATAAAATCTGTTCTCATATGATGTGATATAAACTGGCTTTTTAGTAAATGAAATCAGAAATGTCTGCACTTAAATCATATATTTCCTCTTTCTAAAACTATTATATTCTGCTATAAAAAAATCAACTTTTTTCTTTCTATTATTTTCCCAAAGTTGATCTTTTTTAAAAAAATTCACTTTAATAAAAACTGTTAAGTTAGATTCAATAGTTTTTGCTCATATTCCCTATGTTTTATCTTAAATAGCTAAACAAAAACATATATATATGTTGAAATGAAGATTTGCACGGGTTGTATATATAAAAGACATATTTTGCGGGTTCATCCATGTTAAAAATTTTAAATAGTGATAATCCAACATTTTGACTTGGTCACACAAGTCAACCACTGGGAGATAAAAGGTAGAAAGACGGTTGTAGAGGTGCGACAATCACTGATTTGAATAAACGTTAAAGTTCCACCAATAGCAAAAATGTTAAATTTAAAAATGTTTTTTTAAAAAAATCTTTCCAAATAGGAGGAAGTTTGCATGTATCAACTCGCTTATTGATACAATCTGGCCTTTTAAGTATCTCAATGGCTTCTCTAATTTTGCACTGGTAGATATTATCACATCTGGATATGATCCTAGTACTAGAAAAATCAATTTTATGACCTGAATTTATAGTATGGAGTGAGAGTGCTGATGATGATGAGTGTTGTTTAACTGCATTAGCATGCTCATCTCTCCTAACACTGATGCAATGATTACTCATACCTATGTAAGAAGCTTTACAATTTTTACATGAGATTTGATAAACACCATGAGATTTAAAAGGGTTTGAATCCTTAGGCTTGGTTACTATATTGCTAATCTTTTGATGAGTAGAAAATGCTATATCTATGTTGGAATATCACTATTTAAAATTTTTAACATGGATGAACCCGCAAAATATGTCTTTTATATATATACTTTTTCCAATCTATCTTCCTTATTAAGCACTCTATTGATTGTTCAATTCTATCTCTCACATTTCCATGTAAATTATATTTAAAGACCACATTTTTATCCCATTATTTATCTTTTTTTCTTGATATTCAAAACTCCAGTTTTTATAATAAAGAATAACGCATGTCTTTCAAGAAAGAATTTTGTCATATAACTTTTCATATTATAAATATATATTATTTTTATATAACTCTAAGTTGCTTATTTGATTTTTTACAAAGAGGGAATTTTTAAACAATTAATTTTTTATTGATATTTTTAAAATAGATTATTTTATATTTATAAATGTAAATAGCAAACATGTAAAAATGTTTTTTTAATGATAGATTACTCAATATTTTAGTGACTTTAAATAATGCATATAAAAATATTTGTAGTTGTTATGTATAACTTGAAATAAAATTGTGGAACATTCATAAATTAATCTATTCAATCATTAGATAGAATTAATTAATTTATGGATTTCCTAAAATTATGATTGAAGTATGAATATATATATATATTAATGCATTACTCATTAAATTAAATAAAAGTATTTTTTTATAAAATATTTTATATATATATTATTTTTTACCTTTTGATATTTGGAAATTTTGGAATGGATTTTTTGTAACTATTTATATTTAAATTTAAAAATTGAGAATGTAAATAATATTACATATTTTCAATATTTGTGTGTCATAAATAATTTACAGATTTTTATGTTTATAAAAGCCAGTGTTTTTTAAAAAGCAAGATTAAAATTAAAACTTCATCCTTCATATAATTAGTCATAAAATTCAATGAAAATGTAGTTTTAGAAATATACTATCATTTTTTGGGCATCACTGAAAATTTACTGATCTAATGTTAACATATTTTGAAATTTGAATTGCCAATTTTACCAGATTGGACATTCCACCTGGACAATTCTGAAATATTGCCTTATTATACTGCATTGTTATCATACTTAACATTTGTGAAAATATTGGAGAAAAAAACATTTGATAGAATATTAAAATTGATTTCAAAACTGAATCCAAATAAGCACATAATCAATTAAACACAATTTCTAAGTTAAAGATTTAATATAAATTATAAATTTCATACAACAATTTATGTAGTCTTTAAATCTACAATTCACTTTATTAATTAGTCTGTCAAAAATGTATATCTTTAGCATGTACTCAGTTGACATCATGTTTAGATAAATATACTTAAGATTACTATTATAATTTATTAAGTTCTAAAATATTTTATTATATTTAGCCCTGATATAAACCTTAATCTTAATTAAAAATTAATCCATCCATTCCTTTTAAATATAACCATCTAGTATTATTGGTTTAATTTCACTCCTGTTTTAATGTAATCTCATATCTACATTAAAATATTTATTACTTTCTATATTTCAAACTATTTACTTCTGCAAACACACAATGAAGAACATCAATAAAATACAAAAACGATGTATTTATCTGAACTAATGTTATTCAAATGATTCATACCTCATTGCATATCCAATGTTTTACGCTACTGCTATTAAATATCAAAATAATTTTGTATCATCAAAACTTATTAGTACTACTTTTTCAAACAGACAAATGTCTAGATATATTTAAATTATTAACAGTTATTGTTTAAATACAAAATTATTTAAAGTTTTTATACTAAGATTGTATGTTTTATTTTATTTTATGGCTACATACTCTACAATTAAATGAAGAATGAATAATTTTAAATCTTTTTTACTCGTGTATATTTATAAAATTTAATTTTAATTAAGATTTCAAACTACTTACTTTCATAAACCTCGGCTAAAGATATCAAAAAAATGCAAACAACATCGTAATATATCAACAAAACTACTCTCACTCGACTGTTCTTAAATATCTAAACCAAATTTATATGAATAAAATTCCGTGTATCACTTTTTTCCAAGTATGTTAATATTTAGATGCTAATTGAATAATTATATTTTAATTGCGAACATTTACTTTATAAATATAAATTATTAAATTCTTATATTATTTTGCACAATATAATTTATTCAATTATATATGAATTTAAATTTAAAATGAATAAAAGTGATGGCTTATAGTTTATAATAATGTGGATTTGTTTTGATATTTAAGAATAATAATCTGGAGACATTGGAAGATATAATGAGATGTGGGTCATTTGATTAAGACTACTCGTTCAGCTTTCAAACTTGCTTGGGCAATTTGCATTTTTCTGCTGTCTTTTATGGCATACTTAGAAATAGTTTGAAATTAAGATAGAATTTATAAATATGTATGAATAAAAAAGAATGTGATGTAAGATGTACAAGAGATACCCAAAAATAACTTGAATTGTTCCCTTCAGGCTAAGTGCATTGTAGTACATGTTTCTGCCGCTAAAATACGTCTGGAGACCCCCCCCCTCATCAGTTAGGAAAGAAGAAAATGTTAAAATTGGGTTTTTGAATATGCAAGGTGGTAGGAGACCAGAAAAGTAGCTGGAATTAAACAAAGCAATTGAAAATGAAGAGCTTGAGGTATTAGCAGTAGTGGAAACTCATCTAAGAGAAGAAGAAGAACCTATTTTGGAATATGTGGTATGGCAGGGTATAAATAGAAAAGAAAAAGAAAAAAAGGGGTGGTGGTATAGGTGTTATATTGAAAAAATATTTAAATACTGTTAAATGTTGAGAACATTTGTGGTGAAATAAGTTTGAGTAGACAAAAATGGATGGTGGCTATAGTGTATATAGCCACTGGAGATAGTCAAACTGTAATGGAGTGGAACAGTAGTATATATGAATGCCTAGTTAAGGATATACAGAGTTTTAAAGTAAAGGGGAAGAGAATAATGGTTATAGGGAATATGAATGGACATATTGAAGAAATTGATGATGTAGATAATAAGAATGGTCAGTTTTTGAAGGAATTTTGTCAAAGAGTAAATTTGAACATTGGGAATTTATCAAATATTTATGAGGGACAATTCACGTGGTCTAGGAATAATATATTTTACAGAATAGATTATGTATTGATAGAGAAAGAGGGAATGAATAAAATACAGAAAATTAAGGTGTTTGATAATGAAGAGAGAGTATGTAATAGTGATCATAACTTTATTGTAATAGAAATGGTTAGTAGTGTGATGGAGGATAGAAATAAAGATAGAAACAATAGTGAAAGATGTGGATGGAGAGTAAATGAAAGGAATAAGTTGGAAGAGTATAAAATAAAAGTTGAAGAAGCCATGTAACAGTTGGTTGAGGATGAGTATAAGGACTGGTCTGGTAAAATAGAAAAAGTGGCAAATAGGGTTTTAGTTGAGAATATGCAGAAGAATAAAAGTAATAAAAAATGAGAGTTAGCAAAAGTGTAAAAGAGAGGAAAGAAGCATGCAGATAATATAAGTGTGCTATTAAGAACAGAGACATGAAATCGATATTAATGCTAAATGGGGAAAGTACTTAGAAAAGAAGAAGTTGGCTAAAATGGATAATTATAGAGAGAGTATGAAGTTGAATAGTAAATTGTTGGAGGATATTAATAAAAGAAGAAGAGATGGGAGTAAAAGATTTTGGAATTACATTAAAAGGAGAAATGTAGGGAAGAGAGAGATAGTATTAATAGATGATGAGGGAATAGAGTATAGCTCTAGAGAAGAGTTAGGAAGAATCTTAAATAGATATGTAATGGATATAGAAAAGATATTAGATGTGAAAGATTTAGTGATAGAAAACATAAAAGCATTTAGTAATGAGAATATTAGGTTCACAAAAAATGCACTGAATGAGGTGGGGAAGAGATTGAAAAGTGGAAAGGTGAGAGGTTTAGATGGATAAGCAGCAAAGATGGTAATGAAGTTAGGGCATAGAGCAAAAGCAAAGTTATTATTATGTTTTAATAAGATGGCACAGAAGATAGTTTTTCCAGATAGTTGGAGTAATATAAGAGTAAGATTATTATTTAAAGAAACAGGTAAGGATCATAGAAAGTTAAATAATTAAATACCAATAGCAGTAACATCAGTTTTATATAAAGTTTTCTCATATATGGTGTCTGGAAGTAGTGGGGGGAATTGCAAGGAGGTTTTAGGTCAGATAGGCATATAGGAGATAGTTTGTTAGTAGTTACACAACTTATGGAGATGAGTAGGAATTCAGGTAGATCATTATATATGAGTTTTATAGATATAGAGAAGGCATATGATAGAATAAATAGAAATAGATTATGGGTAAGGTTAGCAAATTTGGGAATGGATGAAGCTTTAGTAAATATTATTAAGAAATTATATGAAAATAATTATTATACTTACTAATTAGGGGATATAAAATCAGTTAAAGTTAAAAATGGGATGGGATTAAGGCAAGGATACCCTATGTCACCTATTTTGTTGTTTTTTTTTTTTTGTATTTGAGTGAAATGGAGAAAGCAATAGAAAGACTAAGAAGAGGGATAGAGATACCATTAATAGGTGGCAAGGGAGTATATATTTTGTCAGGTCTTTTTTTTTTGCGGATAATATTTTTTGTGTGCAGAAAGAAGAGAAGATATGGAAGTTATGTTGAGGACATGTGCAAGGGTGGGTAAAGAGATGGGGATTAAATTTAGTGAAGAAAAATCAAATATAATGATGATTAATAATGGGGAAAGAGAAGATGTAGAATTTTTATTGGGGGATATAAAATTAAGGGTGGTGGATAGATATAGTTATTTAGGAATCATCTTAAGTAATCGGGAAATTTTCTTGGTTAAATGGGATAAAAAATTGGTAAATGAAGCAAGGAAAAAAAAGGGTTTAGTAAAGAAATTAACAGTGTTTCATATAATAAATATGATGTAGCTAGAATTGTATGGAAGGGAGTTGTAGTAGCAGGGTTAACATATGGTAATGATGCCTTATGTGTTAGTAAAAGGGTATTAGATTACTTGGAGAGAGTACAAAGGGAAGTAGGAAGTCATGCATTAGATGCAGAGGTATGGACAGCAAAGAAGGCAATTCAAGGAGAAATGAGATGGTCGAGTTTATATATGAGAGATGCAAAAAGTAAAATGAAAATGTTTGGTAGGTTGCAGTTTATGGATAATAAAAGAATATCCAAAATAGTATTTAATTGGGTTATGAGTAAAGGACAGGCAACAAGATGGGTGAGAAAGGTAATGCAGTATTCAAAGGGTTTGGATAAAGAATTTATATCAGTATACTTGTATAAAAGGTGGAATGATTGTGTTAGGAGGATTGTTGAGTATTAAAGTGGTAAAAAATGGGATAAAAAAATAGATGTATTAATAAAGAATCCGGAGTTGGAGAGATGGAGAAGTAGTATGGAGAGTAAAAAGAGTTTAAATATATATATAGAAGTAAACGGAATATTGGGTGCAAGATAATTTATGATAATAATAAGGAAAGTAGTTTATTGTTTAAGGCTCAAATGGGATCTTTAGCAACAAGAGAATGTACATGTAAATAGAAAAATATGGGTGATTTAGTCTGCAAATTATGTAAGGAAGATATAGTAAATATTAGGAATCTATTGATTGAATGTAAATGCTTGAAAGCAAAAAGGGTACAAATAATGAAGTTGTGGGAGAATAAATATGAACAAAGTGATTATACAGAAAGTGGATTATTGTTTTTTATGCTGGGTTTGGGGAAAGATAAGGGGGATTTAGATATAAAGGCCATAGAGTTGACAAAGATTATGTTGTGGAAATGGGATGGAGCAGATTATGGTAAAGCATACAGTGGGGAGTGGAAAGGGAAGGTAAAGTGACTAACAGGTTTCTTTGGGCATAATTTCTGAGAGATTCCTGACTTTGTTTAAGGAGAAAGTCATGGCACATCACATCACATCAATCTATCAGCTGCTGTTATTGAGTGAAGACATGTTGAAGTGAAGTAAATGTTTTTGTTAAAAGTATCTCACTTATTTGTTGAGTTTTGTAATGCTGAAAGATTGGAGAAATGTGAAAATCTGTTTTCTGTTAAGGCAAATGGCACGGAAAATGATTGTAATGCTTAAATCAGCTTACAAGTAAACTGTTTTCTTCTTCCTCATTTTCTTATGTATTGATTTCTATATTTACATATCATACCATTTCCAACCTTCTTGTGGAAAATGATTATTTATAATAGTCAGGTTAAGATATATGTTTTGACTATGTATAAAAATATGTGTATAAAATGTATTAATTTTATGATTATATATTTAGATATTGTAGCTCTGATAATGACTGCATGATTGTTGAAACTGTAAGACAAAAGTTTTGATATAAAAAATAGTATTGTTAAGTGTATAAAAAGATTGGAAATGGAAATAAGTTTATGAATGGTTTCATGAAGTGTCAAATTCCCACATCTCAAAAAATGGGGCAAGTAAAGTTCAATGTCAAGGCATAGTCCCCTCATAATTTGTTCATAATGAAAACACATTTAAAATTGACAAGTTCTGAAAAATTTGCTTGATGCATAAAACAAAATCTTTCTATGTTTGGCTTACTGGAGATTGCAAACTTTACCACGACAGTGTGCCAACACACCAACAATTTTTAATTAAATTCTACATGATACAGCTTATGCATTAATTATATTTCCTCAATCTTATTCTGTGCAACTTCTTTTTATTCTATTGAATGAAAAATGCCTCTCTTTTTTTGCAAACTTAGAAGTTATGAAGAAAAAAACATGCAAACATTAAAAGGCACCACTTTGCAATAGTCTAGAGTTTTTCAAAAACTGAAATATACATTTAGACTGGTGCATTGCTTTAAATAGACTATACCTTGAAAGGGATTCAATTTGTAATATCTAAAAATAAGTACTCAATTATTTATTACAAATTTCTAGTTATTTTTGGGTCCATCTTCTTATATTTAATTGCAGAATATATAGTATATTTAACTTTTAATTATATCAAACAATGCAGTGTATGTTTTAATCAGTAAAATTTTACTTACTTATCTAGATTAGAACCAAGTTGTAATAAGAATCAAATGAAATATCTATAAAAGGAAATAAGCAGCCACCAGCATAACTAAAGCAATTGGAAATTTAAGTCAATAAATCTGATAATTTCCAGTAAAGTACCGAGACCTTAATATGTAAAGAGATCCATTTGAGATGGAAAATCAGACAACTTGTAAGACAATCAACAGTCAGAATTGAACCAGTATGAACAGCTGTACACAGTTGATCTCAATATTGTACAAGCAGTGTGGGCAAACTTAACCTTGGTGCTGACAACTGTTACTGTGCATGAGATAAATTGCTAGTAGACTGGAAGTGTCAGGAGCTCACAAGAAGTCTGCATTTCTCCCAAACATTAGCTATAGCTATAGCTAAATTCACATAAATTTGTCGTCATATTAAAAGCTAAGGATTGTACATAAACTTCATATCAGTATTATATTTATTAAGTATAATAAATATGTTTATTAGGTTGGAATACATAATTATTAATTCAACTCTGCTGTGATTTCATTTGAATGTTTTTATGCCTATTTGATTTTGGATTTTTTTCAAAAAAGAAATAAAATGTGCACTTTTTTTTTTTTTTGCTACAACTTCAAGTCTGGTTTCCTTTGGCATTTCATCTTTCAATTCTTCCCTTAAAATCTATCATTAAAACATTTTAAAATGTTATTTAGTATGATCAAAAGCATTCTGTGTATTTATATAAAAATATTTCCTTTATTAAAACAAAAATTTCCTGGGAAATAAACCTGGAATATCTGCATTTGATAATTTCTACACTATTGTTTTTCCATTCTTTTTATTTATAATGCACTCCATTCCCTTGGCTTCTAATATTTTCCCATTGTATTCACATTTCAAATAAATTGTTTTTGCGTTTTTTTTAATTTCACAAAGACTGACAATATTATATTTAATATTAACCAGTTTTCTTTCCAATTCATGCACTTTATATTTAGTTGAATGTGAACTTCATTTGCAAGTATTTAAATCAAATGTCATCATTGAATAGCAGCTCTTACTTTTAACCAATGACTTTTTAGCCCCTTTGCTTTGAAGCATCAACAACTATCTAGCAGACAGTTTATATTTCCCCAAAATGAGGCCGTAATCTTATTTTTGTGATTTATGACTGTAAATACAAGATAATCAGCTTTCTGTAACATGATTACTCAATCTGTCTTCTGGAAAACCAATGTCTCAATTCAGAACCACCAGACATCCGTAAAAAAACTGATGTTTTGTTAGTTTTAAATGCATAAATAAATATCACAAAATTTACCACCTGGCTTGTGGTTAATTGTGTTAGAGAATAGCCTATTAGTATTGTTTCCATGTGAATACTAATAGCTGAAGCAACGGAGACTATGAGATGAACATTATGAATTTTTTTTGTTGGAAATTTTTATAGCCTCAAAAAAAAGAAAAGAATCAAAGGAATAGCCAAAGATTAATTTATCATTGTCTATTATATAAAGATTATTTCAAAGTACTCTCCATACATTAAGTTTTTAAATCTGTTGAATATCAAACTTCTGAAATTAACTTTGAAAACTTAAATTATTACATATATGGGTATGAGTGAATGTATATACAAATAAACACTTGTTAGTTTGTTATATAAAATAATTAAATTATTGTTATTATTTTGTTATTTAATAGTTGTTTATAAAAAGATTCATCCGTGCTTAACTTTTCATGATGATTTTACCACTAATGTTTTGGCGGGATTTATTGGTCATTGTTTGATTAGTATCAGGGATTTAATCAGGAAATTTCAATGACTAGTGTTTTTAACATTAATAGCTACTGAAACAATCTGTAATAAGCATTGGTGCATGAAAATTGTTCTAAAAATTATTTTATAGCATGAACCATCGCTTGCTTTTACTATTTTAGCACTGAACTTTTTTTCTGGATCTTACATTTCATCATAGTACGTGATGATTCCATAGCTATTGATAGTAGAGACACTAATAACAAAAAATTACCTGGTTGAATCACTGACACTACTCAGACAATAACAGGTAAAAATCCATCAAAACATCACTGATAAAATTGTAATAAAAAATTGTCACACAGATATATGAGCCCAAAAATTGTATTTATTATTTTCTTTGAATAATATGTTTTTAATGTGCACATAGACGCTTGCATATATATAATATTGTAATTCAATGTCAGTATTTCTTCAAATCAATATACATAATCTTATAATTGAATATTTATAAATATAGTAATTAGATATATGTGAAGTATAACTTTAAAAATTTTGTCCACTTAGGAGCACTTTTGACTATTCTGGTCAACTAACACATTGAAAGGCTAACCTTGCCACAATTCTGTGATCTTAACTTTGCTGCCTGTCAAGCTAACCTTCTCACAATTCCATGATTTTAACATTTGCTGCCTGCCAGACTAACCTTCCTACAATTCCGTTATCTTAATGTTTGCTGCCTGTCTGTTAAGTATTCAATTATAGTTAAAAATTCACAAAGCACATGTACATTAGCTTAATTGCTGATTATTAATATTACAGTTTATAAACATAGTGCTATATAAAATAAATATCTCATTTACATATATTTAATTTCAAATAAGAATGTTGTATAGTAAATTCTAGAAATTTTTGAAAGCATCATTCATTCAAGTATAGTAAAAGTAACTTAAAGTGATCACTTAACATCTTCACACTCTCATTTCCAAATGTTTAAGATTTTCCCATACATAAATGTTTGGGTCAAAAAGATAGATAGATTCATTCTATCTTTTCACAAAGTCTTTATCTTGTGTTTGAAAGTGAGAGTATTCATTTATAGTTAAAAAATCCACAAAGCACATGTACATTAGTTTAATGCTGATTATTTACAAATTATTGTAAATAGATGGGGGGGGGGGGTTAAAAATTATATTATAAATAAATAAAATAAAAATTATTAAATACTAAATAACTCCAGTCTCTTATTCCCATGAAAATAATAAAATATATTGCAAATTTCATAGATAGACATTACAAATCACTTTATATTTTTAGTCTGCAACAGGTTGTTGCAATACTTCTTTATATACTTCAGAAAGCTTTCTGATATTCTTATACATTGCTTGACCTCTATTCTATCAAGCATCGTGGTCGGTCAAAAAAGAGCTTATGTCCTATTTATTTAACCATATGTAGTAATGAATTTCATTTTTTTTCAACAGACAAATCATTTATTTTAATATTATAAAGTAATATTCCATTCTTCTTTTAATTTGAAATATAACTGATCTTCATTTAAGAAATGCTTTTCATTCTTTAAAGGCACAATTTATAGAGTGTGGACTCTAGAGGATAAGATCCTCGGATTGATTCCAATTCTAGCTCTTTGGGCACTGAACTCTCAAACAATAAAGCCATTTGATTATTTATTATTTATTTAAGAGATGAACTTAAAAAAATGATAGATTTTTGTTAAATATTTTAGCTTTTTCAATCGTCAACTATCTTTTTCTGTTTATTTAAATTTTTAATTCCGTAATTTCCAAATTTTAACAACTATAACATTAATGAGAAAACATAAAGTATCAAATTTGTACATTATAGACAGTTGGCAAATCATTACTATCTTTCACTCAAGTCTAACTCAAGCTTACTCATTTTTATTTGAAATTAATTGATTACCTGTAACAAATTGTATCTTACACCAGTAGACTTTTATCTACACAACATATTTAAGTCAATAATTTATTTAAATAATTATATATGTGTGTGTGAAACAGTACTTTTTAGGTTTAAAATTACTTATATGATCTATTACGATCAATATATTAACATTTTTGATAATCCCACTTCATGTAATTTTAACATAATTCTGATATTTAATTTGGACAAAAAAAAATCATTTATTTGTATATAATTGTAATTTATAATTTTTTAATTTCAAAGCTAGAATAAAGTTTCTTCTTTGTGTTTCTAAATATTTTAAATATGAGTTAATTAAGCAAATATTAATCCACAATCATTTTTATTATTTTTTTGAATCTACAATTAACCGACATTTTAATCTAGCACTTCAGCACAATTTAATGCTAAACTTTTCTCAATGCAAAAATTTGACCATTAAAATTTAGTTTATTTCTTATATATTTCTGAGATTTAAATTTTAAATCGTTAATATATTCATTTGATAATAATAAGAAAAGATATTTTATTAGATATTATCAATAATATTTATTTTAATATCTAATAAAATATCTTTTCTTGTTATCAATAATATTTATTTTTGAAATTATGAATCATTAATAATATTTATTTTGTTATTTCTTCTATTAATCTTCACTTTTATAAAATATTAAAAAAAACGTTGTACAATTTCAATGTTTACGTTCTAGAAAATTTGCTAAAATTTACACTTTTGAAACAATGATTTGTTGGGGAGGGGTTCCTGACAGAGATATTTTAAGTGCTGGCTCTGGCTAAGCATTTATCATAAAGCTTGTAGAGGAATTGGCAATCCTCACTGTTTATAACTTACAAGCTTAAGAGATAGGGTCATGTGGTCTATGAATTGGATCTATGACTCTTATTTTGACTAATGATTTGTTGGCTTTGAAAATTTACAATCTTAATAATTGAAAGCTCAAATTGCGCTTTTTTAAAAAAAAAAAAAATTGGCCCAAAATAAAACTACTGAATCCACTATTTTTTTATATTCGCCTTTCTTTATATCGTTCTGATATTTTCATTTATCATTTTTATTATCAGATCATACTCTTTTATCATCTTATTGTTTATATCTTGATAATAAATTTACTTTCCATCTAATATTATTACACCTGATGCATTTACGTCATTAATTAAAACATTAATTTTAGCATGCCCTGAAATATAATTAATTAGTCATTTTTCTTAAAAATACATAAGGATATAGTTGCGGAAATGAAACGAAGTATTTAATAGAAAATCTATAAAATTGACACGCACTTGTCAAAGTTGTGAAATCATTCAGGTTTTACCTGCTGAATTCTCATAAAATTTATATCGTTTTTGATGAAAGTAGAAAACTGTTTTATAGTTATTCCATATAAAATAAGTACATGTTTAAACAGAATGAGATTAAATAAATATCAATTGATTTTTTTACTCCTAATTTTCTATCTATATATCAATATGTTTATAAATCTATATAGCTATTTATCTGATCATATTCCTATCCACATATCAATACGTATAAATATAATGCAATTAAATAAATACTCGACGAAGGAACATGTGATAAATGTATAAATACATATGTGCAATATACTTTGCTGTTTTGGATAATCATAGTAAAATTCAACTTTAATTTACGTTTTGGTCTTCTCTGATTCTTTTTTCATGGAATTAGCATGTTCATATTTGTTCATAAGCAGACGATAATTATGATGGTAATAAAAAACAAGTAATAAACATATAAAAATATATTGTTAGTATTTTAGTCATATATATATATATAGAGAGAGAGAGAGCTATGAATTCGTCTAATGTATACTTTCCATAAATGCGGCTACGCTCAAACCGGAAAAAGTCAAATTAATCCCTTAACTGCTGAGATAAGAATTCTTAGTCAAACATCTTTACATTATAATAGATATAAAACAATATCTGAATAATTGCTATAGCTATCCATCATCAATGATTTACATAATTTGATTACTTAAAGTATGATCTCAATTTAATTATATTTCCTCAACAGTAATTATTCTTACTTATTTCTCTTTACTGACAAAAAAAGACTAATAATGCAAATTATTTCTTTGAAGGTATGAATGTTTTCTATAAAAGGACAGATTTGCATTTCATTTTTTTAAATAGTTTTATCCCTAAGACCTAGGCATGTTCATTTTAAGCATCTGCTGACCCATAATCATATGTACCCTGCCTCAATAAAATGTATGTCATCCAACTGAGTTAAGCTGAGTTAAGAATAGAACAAAAACAGGGTTTGGCTATTATAATTTATGTTTTGAAAAAAGCATTTTAATAATGAAAAATACAAAATCATTTTGCTCATATATAATGTATACATTAGTATTATATCCTTAAATGGACTATATATTTAAGCACATCTCTGTAAGATTTATTATTTTAATTAATTAACCTTAACATTATGTAAAAATAAAAAATAAACATTTTTAAAGATGTATCACATAATGCATATATTCTCTTAAATTATTTGTTAAATACATTATCATCATTTTCAACCTTTATTAGTTCTCTGCTCATAATTATGCTATTACATTTCATAATCTTAACTATTATTTAAACTTATAAGGTAACAACAAATTTCAGAGTTACACACTCTCTCTGGCTCTCTCTCTTCTCCTATACCACAACATTAATTGATTCAATATAATTAATACATGACTTCATCAACAAATTGACTCTCCAGAATGTGTTATCACCATTTCAGTAGTATAGTAAAATCTTTATTCTGTGTATTCACTCAATATTTTATTATATTAACATTTTTTTATTTATTGCATGAGATTCTGTTTCTTCAATCTTTATATTTTTTCTAACTTGATTAAACTATCTTTATTTATTTATATTTCCTTCTAAATGCTGTTGTTATATCACTCCCACCTGAAAATAAAAAATTAATTTGAGTTATTTAAGTAAAACCCATATTTTGATTCATTCATATTATTTCCTCATTTTAACCTTTAATAATTTTTGTAGGTGTCTTCTTTATTCTCTTGGTTTTTATTTGGCTAAGAGAAATAAAAGTCCTTTATTTATTTTCAAAACTTTAAATGTTTAGGACTTCTAATGCATTTAACATTCTTTTAGTTCATTTATAAATTTAAAAAAATTTATAAATTTCAAGAGTTTGAATTGTATCTTCAAGATATCTGTTCAATCCTTTTTGTGGTTCTTTCCATATATGTCCAATGGTTTTATGCATATATGACACTTTATAAAAAAATATTTGTCATTTTTATAAATATCTGCTCCAGTGGTACAACAAGATTTAATGCATTACTACCCTAGAAATCTCATCATTGGTAGAGCTAGTAGTCATGTCAATGGTAGATTATCATGAGTCCTTTATTCTCTCAGATTATTTTCCAGATTTGCATTCAGAAATCCTGACCCATGATACCTCCCTCAATTTTATCACAGCATTGAAATATGTGGTGCTACAAATCTAATCATTCACACATAGTGTTATATGTCATGGATTAGTCATTTGGTGTAATATATAAACTGAGCTGAAAATTATTCCCTTGGAAATGTCAACAATATACACCATGAATTCTGTGCCTGACAAAATGAAAATAGACAACTCCGGTATTAAACTTTTGGTTCCATTATCTAAAAATGAATATGCATATTGGAACAATTTAGACACTAAGATTTACAACTTTCAATAATCAGTTACATTTGAAACATTCATCAGTAAACCTGAAAACTTTTAAGAAATTTCAATACACTTTATGCCTCTTTGGCTTTCTCTTACCTACTAGTATACAAAAATTACTTTTATCTTAATAAAGTGTTTTAAAAATGAAAAGTAATAAATTTGGTCCAGCAAACAATTTTTCTTTTCTAATACATACTTTTAACTGGAATTATGATTTATTCAACATTCAAAGTTGCTGAAGATGATCTTCATCGACATCATTTTTAAACAGCCAAAATGCAATCTTTAAGATATGTATTGTAATAGCTAAATAAAACATTTTCATGACAGGCTCTACTATTCTTCAAAATCAACTCCATCTTGATTTGTCATTATTTATTTTATTATTTTATCATTATTCTGATTGATTTTCACTTCAGAGCTTAGATGTCATTACTAACTTTAATAGGGTAATTGGTAATATCTATTATGCATATTCATAAATCGATTTGTCTACAGCAGTGGTCTTCAACCTTTTCACACCTGCGGACCGGTAAAAATAAGGATAAATTCCATGGACCAACAAAAATAAAAATAAGGATCCGCGGACCAGCAGAAGTCTATAGATAAATTTTCTTAAAGATAAGCATAATTATTACAACTGATCAAAACAACAATGTTAAATATATAAGATAAAGTTTTATATATATATGAAGTTTGTAGAATAAAAAACTTTTTTTAAAAATTTTGAATTTTTTTAAAAAGGTAATAAAAAATTTAATTCTACCCCCCCCCCCTTCCTCATAAACATCTGTGATAACTAGAAAAACATATTAATTTATGTATGATTGATTAGATTTTGTTTTCATTCTGTTTTCTTTTTTTTTTAATTGGGTAAAAATGAGATAAATAAAAATTGGTTATATTAATTAAAAGTTTAAACTCTTATTAAGCGTACGGCCCGTCAGAAAAGTTCCACGGCCCGGCACCGAACTGCGGACCAAGGGTTGAAGACCACTGGTCTACAGGGTTATTAAATATTTGTTTTTATTTTAGATGACTTATTTCAACATAATTTTAACGTTGTTGCCCATTCCTTTCTTCTTTATTAGAACAAAGTGAATGAAATTTAAATTATTATTTTTTTAAAAAAACTCTTGCTTTTTCCAGACTTTTTTGTTCCAAATGGGTTTTCATTTCTATTTCTTCTAACAGCAATGCTATTAACTATCATTCCCTCTTGGCCTTAAATAATCTCTTACCTTATTATGGGATGAATCATTATTCTTTTCTTCCTGAATTCTCAGGTTCTTTTTATTCTTTGTTTTTATTTGTTCTTTACTATTAAGAACGTTATATTGTTTTTATAAAAAGTAGGAAAAGTTTACTGCTTTGAAATTTTCAATTAAAAAAATGATATGAAACAACTTTTTTATATTTCTCTGGGATAATTGTTATCTTATCTAGATAATTACATTCAACTTTTTTGTCTTTTTGAATGAGCTTTAGAACAATGTATATTTCCAAACTATTTAAATTCTAGCTATTGGAAATTTTCTTTACTGCCTCTAAATATTTTTAGAAACTGTTTCATAACACCAGAACATGGCTTTCAATGGCCTGTTATTCAACCTAGTTATATCTCATGCAAAATTCTTTTGATTTATGTATTTACTTGATAAAATTTGTCAATATATTTGTTTAATCTAAACAATTTTTCTAGTATTTTTTCAATGATTGCCCTAGACTCTCACTATTACAAATCTAAAAATTTCTGCTTTGGATCAGATACTTTTTATAAACATTTCATATAAATTTTTTTTGTTTTGAGTTTTTTTTTACATTTTTCTTAATGGTTGAATTTTAGCTAGGTGAATGTATGATGATTGTTATGGAATATTACTATATTTGTAGTTGAAAGCTTTCAGTAATATTCCATAACAATCATCATACATTACTAATTGATTTTTGTTTCTATTTGCACATGTTGCATTACTTCATTATCCTAAATATCAATCCATTCTCAGATCATTGTCACAAACTACAACATTCACCTAGCTAAAATTCAACCAACTCTTTGAAAAAAAATGACAATTCTATTTCCTGTATCCACCCCAAGAATTCCTCTTTCCTGAAACATAAGGTATGCAGTTCAGCCCTGTACAGATATATCAGGCTTCATAAATATCCTTTTTTTCAAAACTGACTACATCATCAGCAACCCCTCCCCCTTCAAGACTATTAGCTTTGGCTGATGAACTGCATAGGTGGATAGTAATTTCCAACCTCTGTCACAACACATACCATCATACATGGAAAATTATGCAGGCATATAACAATACATGCACTGTTCTTAAAACCTACTTAGCCATCAAAAGGGCAACATTTTCTTTAGCCAGCAGCACACATGGACTACAGTGTATATACCCAACGGGTCTTGGGTTACCCCTCTACCATCAAGGTGCTCATGACTCTTTAAGTTGTAACATCTATACACACAGTGCATAATATGGTCAAGCCCAAATACAAGCATTTCAAACAAATGCTTCAAATCATCAATCCTTCATCTTGTCTCATGATGCTTTTGACCCACCCAAGACAGATACACCATTTAACACCATTGAATTTGCAATCAAACTCATTGTCTTATTCAATGTCTGTCATCCAGGCAGTCATGACATATTAAAACTTGTTTTTCAAGTACCTTGGATACTTCACCACTCAAATGCTATGAAATATTGCAAACTATATTTCATGAAAGCTTTACAACATTGAGAACTTTATCCAATCACAGTAGTGCCTTTCAATAAATACCAGCTCCAGTCTATCTCCATGAGTTTTTCCGTCATTAAACTCATTGAGAAAGTTATTAAAGGCAAGATTGAGCCACATCTTCTCTCTCTCTCTCTCTCTCTCTCTCTCTCTCTCTCTCTCTCTCTCTCTCTCTCTCTCTCTCTCTCTCTCTCTCTCTCTCTCTGATTTCACCTATCAGTCTGCAAAGAAGCCTTCATCATTGGCATAAGCTGTGTTTATTTTAATGCAGTTTTGAGCTTGATGTGAGGTTGAAAAAAACGTACCAATTGTAGTCCAGATAAACATCAAAGCAGCTGCTTAAAGTGGCTATCATAGAATTAAATGGCCACCATAACAATCCCTCATATTCTTCTCTACATGCTACCTAGTTTCTGCCAAGTCATGAAATATATATATCACCTTTAGTGGAAAAACTCCATACTCTTCACTCCCACATAAACTATCTCCTACAGTTATCTCCTAAGTTCCCTACTGTTCACTTTCTACATTAACCTGCTTGCTACTTGTGAAGTTCCAGCATATCAAATCAATTGATATACAAACAACCCCTGACTCAGATAATGTTGTTTCCACCACTCTCCCCAGTGCATCAGCTAAAGCCAGCACTGTCTCAAATAAGTTTAATCCTACTGTAGAAGCTCTTATTTATAAACATACACATGTCAATAATTATATACCATTTATAGTAAACCTCAGCACATTTTATGGAGACAATTTCTTTATGTGTACCACCTATACTGGCTATCACACCCACCACCACCACATTTCTAATAAAACAAAAAGAAAACCTGCACACACTAAAAAGACTTGGCAACTTAAAAACCCAAAAACAGATGGAGTTGGCTTGTTGGTGTTGGACAGGGACTCTGTAAAAATTAGTAATATCCTCATACAAACTAAATGGCCCTTATCTGACTCCATAGATCAATCTATCCCTACCTTCCATGAACAACAACTAATAGACTCAACAGCTGAGCTACAAACATTGTTAGATACTGATCAATCACCATTATAAATTCATAATTATATAGCCAGATGTTCATGAAAGCATTAGTTTACAGCCATCCTGGCTAATGACTAGAATTGATTACCATAAAACTCCCTGATAAATGAAACTAAAAATTCCTATACTTAATGTTCAAGGAATCAACTTGGTATTTAAACTTGTTCAATTAAAAAAATAGACAACCTCACATGATTAGATTGCTTAAGATAAAAATATACAAAAGATCCCACATTGATCCTGATGCTTACCTCAATAGACAGAGCTTATCTGCCTGCTCCAGAGACTCATTTTTATCATCAAATGGAAATTGCAATTATATCATCCCCAACTGCTCATTTTTATCATTCAAGATTATTTATATAGACTCAAATCTCTTAATCACAGTTCACAGTGATATTACAACACTAAATATTATATTTGTATATATCTCACCTAGTCCTACTCTTATTTCAACCATTATTCTGACAATTAACTTTCTGTTTGTTCCTTTCTTTCATTCAATTATTTTAGATGGGATTTTTAACCTTGATTACTAAGCATTTATATCAAAATGGATTCATCTAATAACCTTGCCATTTATGATTGGTCAAAACTTTCTGCCTTCTAATTTTGTCATGTTCTATAATAAGTGGCATGTCTCACTCATTGATCTTTGCTTTTATTTGCAATGCTACATCACTTAATTTAACTTGATCTTAATTCTACTCTCTTTATTGATTACTCTGGAAAATCTCTTATCTTGAATATCGATGAACTACACATCACAGCCATTCATTTGTATAAAATCACAGAATCCTTATTCACTGAAATATGTATTATGTTGAAGAAATTGCAAAAATAGAACTTTATCTAGTCCAAAGATACCTCATCTTTATACACATAATATCATTCAATGGATAATTGAATCATGTTATGTGTATCTCACATGTAGTTCATCTCCACCTTCCCAATTTTTGGCATAGGTTAAGTAGTTGCTTACATGAATTACACTAATCAAGCCTGCACATCATACATACTAACATTTACATGCACTTTCCCAGGCTTACCAAAAATCTACCAAGTTAAAGAATATTTTGCCATTAAAAAAGAAGGATTTGTCTTACTCATCACACACATGGATCCAGGGATATATTCAATGGGCCCAGGGCCACCCATCAACATTAAAAGGCCCTATAATACTCCAAGTTTATGGTAATATGTGTGCAGATTATAATATGATTAATCCTATATATCATTATTTCAAGCACATGTTACACATCCATAATGCATTTACCCTACCTTCAGATTTATTCAGATTACCTGATACTGACACCCATAAACCATACAATTTGTTGACAAGTTTACGATCATAAAAACCTTGGGTCACACAGGTTTCAATGTAAATCCCTGCTTTACTTTTGGCCCATATTAGGCACTTTACTGCATTATACCTCTGCAACCTGAAAAATTATCTCACCCAAAGTTTATGGTAATATGTGTGCAGATTATAACATGATTAATCCTATATATCATTATTTCAAGCACATGTTACAAATCCATAATGCATTTACCCTACCTTCAGATTTATTCAGATTACCTGATACTGACACCCATAAACCATACAATTTGTTGACAAGTTTATGATCATAAAAACCTTGTGTCACACAGGTTTCAATGTGAATCCCTGCTTTAATTTTGGCCCATATTAGGCACTTTACTGCATTATACCTCTGCAACCTGAAAATTTATCTCACCCAAATGATATATGACATCAAAATTCTATATCCAATCTCAATTGTTCCATTTACCAAAAAACAGTAACTTTTACTCCTACTAACTCTCATCCAATTTTTATGGCACCACTGGGAACTAAGATATTGGAAAAACTTATAAAGAATCATCTAGAGCCATGCATATTTTCTCAAATCTTTTGCATTACACAAAAAGACTCTTCTGCCATATTAGGCTATACTGATGTTTAAAGTGGTCTTGAACCAGTTCAAGACTGAAAAAATATGCTCCAATTGCAGTTCAGCTTTATATGGAATCTGCATTTGATTTTGTCTCGATTCCCATTCTGATTAATATGCTAACTAACACTACCATTCCAAGTACTCTACTTAATTATCAACTTATTGCAGAGCAGAAAGGTACATATCACTCTCAATGGGGAAAGTTTACCATTATTCACTGCTATACAATCCATCTCTGAAGGTTCACCTCTTAGTGCACTGCTCTTCATTTTCTACATAAATCCCCTATTAAAGTAAATATAACATATTTTCAGGCATCCAATTATACATACACACCAATACATCCAATGCATAGCATACATGAATGATGTCACTGTCTTTCTTCCAACTCATAAGCATCTCCCCATACTGCAACATATCTTAAATCACTATAAAGCCATGTATACAGCAGCATGATTTATATACTCCAACAAACTATACATTCAAATATTCCAGGAAAAGGCATTTACTTTTTTAGGCTTCCCATTTTACATGTGTTCACTAGTAATGAAGAACATGTGTTCACTAGTAATGAAGAACACTTACAAAACAAGCTTAAAGAAAATGCCACATGGATCACCAACTGTCCAAAGCTTATCTCTCCCTTTATGCTAAAATCCACCTGTTTAATATATTCTCATAATAACTAAAATTACATATTATTTGTATATTATTAAATTTTCAAAATCATTTAATTGTCATTTCCTCCCTCTGCAGCATGCTACTATGGGGCAGAAAAATGGTTTCAATACTAAGAGACTTAGTTGCCACCCATTAATAATGTTCTGGGTCTCCACAGTATCCAAGTGTTCTTATTTCCAAAAAGCCATAAATTCAATTGCATCAATTGTGCAAAAGTTCCCAGCTATCTGATCACTATTACAAGAAATCCCTACTGATAGATCCCCTTTCTCTCAACTTCATTTCTCACCACATTTTATCAGTCAATTCTATCAGCATCCAACTGATCAACAATCCTCATGACTAATAAATACACATACGACAAACATATGCGATACTATACCCAGAAGACAACAAAGATTTTTATTTTCCTGCTTGGTATCAATAACTGTTAACTATTCTGCTCTTTTAAAAGATGATTCATGGAGCCCAAATTTTTCAATTTCCTAGTTTGTCTTAACTATTTTGCACTATGCTAAAATTCTGACAGATTTCTTTGTTCTCACTAGGTTTAAGCTTTCAACTTTCACTTTAATATTAAAGCATTATTATTGGTCAAAATATAATAAATTTGACATCATTTCATAGATATTTTTGTTTACAAATTAAACAACTTTTAAAAAATTACATTTGATTTTCAGAATTATTTTAAAAATAACATTTTAATCAAAACAAAATGCTGTCACATTATCAAATTTCAGGTGAAGCAGATTCAATTTTCAAAATAAAAGAAATCATCTTTGTTTGATCTTTATTTTAAAAATAAGAATAAAATATTTTTAATGTCTAGTAAATCTATGAATTTATGCTTTAAATTTTTAAAACATTTTTGTAATTTTTACAATATCATTAAATGTTAAAACAAACTATTGTAGTGATGACATATCTAGTCAGTTGCATTTTCCATGACTTTAATCTCTATGGTAATGTTACACAAAAGAATATATTTTTTATATTTAAAAATAAAACATTTCTGTAAAAAAAATACATATAGAGTAATATATATTTTGATTTCTAATAATTATTGCACACTTATGATATAAAAATAATCATTAACTTTCCAAAAAATCATAATATTTTCTCAATGTAATCTTACAAAGTTTGACATCACCAATGACTATGATCAATGTATACTTTGAAGATGCTTATTCACTTATCCTAACATCTTTTGAAATTTTTTTGAAATTAAAATATTACAAAAAAATATATACATGAATATTAAAGCTGTAAAAAAAAGCTTCACAAAATTTCTCAACAGATAGCAAAAAATGCCTAGAAAGTTTCATAATTAAAAACAGATTAGTAAACCTACATGCACTGCCATCATCCCATTTTCTCTGGTATTGCCCATCTATACAAAAATATAAATTCATTCTGCATCATATGTCATGTGGCAGTGGAAACTTAACAATACCTCTTCCAACAGTGTCAAGCTCTCAACCAAATTAGGACTATCATGATAAATACATATACATGACCAGTTATATCTATACAACATCTAATTTAATCCTATCAGAAGATAACTTCCCCCACAGCATATGCAACAATTTTCATCCTGTATGCCTTCTGGTGCATTTGTTGCATCTTCACCATTGGCAATCACCTTAAAAGTCATCTACTTACATTCATCAATCAGGTTCAACAAATCAAAGCCTGATACAACAATATTCTACCCCCAGACATTTTTACTGCTACCTGATTACTACTGGAACAACCATCCAATCTATAAAAGATCATAGTTTAACAATAACAACATTGAATAGCATTCAATGGTGCCATCCATAACTCTTAATGTAGGTCATCTTTACTAACTGCCTTCAACATTATCCACCACCAGACTGTAGAATTTACTCCCCACCTATCACAATCCACTAGCTTCTCACCATATGCAGTTTTACTCCTGAATTGACTTTGTTTTTCAAACAGCACCCACAACTTGATTTCATACAACATGGATTATAAGTTACCTCCCTATTGTACTCTAATAATTAAAAAAACAATTATCAAGATTAATTTAGTGACTGTAAAAAATTACCAGGTCATATCTACACTGTATTTTAAGACTTTGATGATTAAACTTAATATCCATCTCTGTATACAAAACTGGTAGCAGCATCTGTTTAAAAAATATATACCTTGCAACCTAATTAGTGTAACACTTAAAATTAATCCATATAAAAACCTGTACAACATTATTGCATCTATAATCCTTAAAAGTATATAATACTATGTAACTCAAAGAATTAATAAAGATTATTGTTGAAACATAATAATAATTATTATTATTATTATTATTAATTAAAAAAATCAATGCGTGTCTTAAACTAATAAAACTTTTAAATAACTATTTTCAAGAAAACAACATTTTCTTAGATTATTCACTTAATTTAAACTGTAATGATTTAATTAATTCATTATCAAGTTACTATTCTGGTACAGCTTTATCTTCATTAGAAAAAGATTTAACCTTCAAGGAAAATAAGGTCACAAAAATAGACATTAAAACTTCAATGAAATTAAGTTACAAGACAAAAACAAACTTTATAAAATTGTTAATTGATAATAAACAAAAAAGAAGCAAAAACAAAACATGTTTATTTGAAAAATACTTGTTAAAAAATTTCCATCGTTTAAAATTTAGATAAAGTATTGTAAAAGTTTTTCTAATTTTCAAATATATATATGTTTAAATAGTTTGTTAGCAATTAAAAAAAAATTCTGTTCATAAATAATGAAAAAGTAATTTACCCAAAAAAAATTTAATGGCAGTTAATAGATATCTTTCACACTTATTATATATTTTTTTAATTTATTTATTTTGATTTTCTATTTTTTTTAAATAGCTAATTTTTTTTCCTGATTACCAAGATGCCATTAAATACCTATCTCTTTTGACCTTGATTAGCTTTATTTTTACATATCCTGTAGCTGATATATATTATGAATTGTTACATATGATTGGAACTTCTAATTTTTAGGTGTTTATTTCCATTTTCATAGAGTTATACTATTCTTCATTATTATAGTTTTGTCCATTATATTTCTTAGATTAAACATAAAACTACATCAAGTAGTTGATAAAGCTCTTTAATATAAGTAAGTGCTTCAAAATTAAAGTTTCAAAAATCTCTATAGTCTTGGTTAATTAATGTTTTGGACTAATAATATTAGAAAAGAGGTCTATTTTTTTAAGATGTGACTCAAGTATTATAGGATTATGTTTCAAAAAATTATATGGATTTGATTAGAAAGTGTTATTGAATAATGTTAGATTTGTCAAATTATTAAACCCCAAATAATTAAATGGTTTTCTTCTAATTCAAATACCATGGATTTTAAGTTAAGGATTCCATCACTTTATGACTGCAATAAATCATGCCATTACGAAGTACTTAATTTCAGGATTCTAAAATAGTTAGGATTTTAAACTACATTATTTTTGTTTTTATTTAGCAATAAAAGTTAAAATGATATGTTTTCTATACCCACTATAGACTAAAAATAAATTACAGAAATAATCCAAAACAAAAAAAAAGTTTGAGGCCAATTATTTCCATCAACTTTTTCATTTCTGTAAAATCTATGTAAACTCGTACATATGCATTATAATTTTATTTGAAAGTTGTTAACATTTTATTATATCAAATGAATTTAAATATGTATTTTTAATCATCAAGTTGTTAACAAGAAATTTTTAATGCATAAGAAAAATGAATTAGGTAAGATAATCACACTTTAAAGAGGAAAGAGAAAGATTTGAGGTGAAGTATACATTAAAGTGAATTTACTACCCTGAAAAAGAATTCAAACTAAGCAATTGTTTTTAATTTTATATTTTAATTATTTATTAATATAGGTTTTTTACATATATGTTTTCATATAAATAATTTCTCATATTTTAAATATTTCATCTACATGTAAATTATTTTACATTTGTAGATTGCTTTGTGCTTATAAATTTATTAATTTTGCCCATAACTTTAAATCATCTAAATTATTTTTTACTATGATTATTTTCTTTTTCTAATGGCATTAATTTTTGAATTTATATATATTGAGGTGGTTGTGTGTCTCATGGTATACAATAACATAGTAGTGTGTGTGCATATATATATATAAAGTGAAAAGGAAAATTAGAAATAAACACAAACAACATTTTTTGTAGATATTTTCTATATTACACTAGAATAACACTTAAGGATTAAATAATAATTTGAAATTTAAAAAAGGATTATAAATTGTGGTTTTAAATCAAACATTTAAAAAGGTATATTTAATGTTTTATTCTGAATTAAAAAAGAAATCTAAAACAAGCTTGTTTTTATGTTATAATTGATAAAAACAATAATTGTTAAATTTCCCTATTTATTCTTAATTATATATTAAGAAAGTTTTTTTTTTTTTAATTAAAGCTTGTATAATATTTTTTGGTAAAATTTGGTATAATATGCTTGAATGTTTTTTAAAAAATTAAAAAATACTTTAAGATAAAAATTTGGTTTTAATTAAAGTGAATTTTAAAAAAGCCATTAACTTTTTTTTTCAAGATAAAGAAAGAATTTACATAATTGTTGTTTTTAAATTCTATGATACAATATAAAAAGGTGGATTTAACAGAAAAAGAGAATTACAACATAGATAATTATTATGAAGTTATAACTAAAGGCAAGAAGAAGAGCTGCTGCTAATGTCACAATAGAAAGTTTGAATTCACATGGAAGCAAGAAAATACATTTTGTGTTGCATAGCTCATATTGGGTATTAGACAGCATGCCTGAAGTCTACCAAGTTATAGAGACTGCATAAAACTGACTGAATATAAACAGATATCCAATTAATACTTTTCCTGAAGTTATCAATAAACCAGTCTACTGTTTTAAAAGAAGCCTGCTTTCTAAGATATTTCAGCCAATCAACTTGCTGAAACATTATTATATGATTTTATATGTATGCTGTTTAATCTGTATGCAAAGAAGCACAAACATATAATTGCTTCCAGTCATACATATATAATGCATACAGTTGGTAAATAGAATATTTATTGAAATAACTTCACAGTTAAAATCTTTAAATTACAAGATTTAAAAGTAAATGACTTTTGTCTAAATTATTCAACTAAAACTAAGACTCATTTATGGAGAACAAAAGAACTTGCTGGCGTATTTTTAAAGAAGGTTACAATTAACAGTAGTCTGGAAAAAAAACATTTACTTATCATAAAAAAATAATAGACTAATTAATAACTTTGATTCATACTATATATTTTTATATACACATATACTGTGAATTTTATGTATATATTCAACATCAAATTAATTGTCTTGATATGGATTTAATAAGTTTATCTATTTGACAAATGAGATATCCTAGGTTATAAAAGTCAATGTGTGCACACATTTCCATACATACACACATATATGTTAAAATCAATTATTTATATATTATTAAAATGAATTGATTTTTTATTAGTTTATGAAAATTCTAAAATACGGCATGTCTGTGTGCTTATATATAGGTATGTTCATGTAAACACACAAATATTTGTAAATCACAATGGGATAGCTTATTTTTGTATACCAATCAAAATCAGAATCCTGAAGTTATATTTATAGTAGACTTTAACTTTATTTTATTGCTTTTAATTAATAAATTTATGTTTCATTGTTTAAAAATTCCGATGAATTTATTTAATCCTATTAGAGGTTTAGAATATTATATGTTGGAATTATTTCTTGCTCACAATAACAGTTATAGAGCTTTTGCTCTCTGAGCTGGAATCATGCATAATGGTCAATTATATAACTTGGATTTTATGTTTAGTTTTATGAGGGCAAAGGTAGATCCTTTAAAGTTCATGCAATAAATGTTATTTTAGTATTAATTGGAAATTAAGTTTACAGTTGGTTACAATAATGGTACTAAATGGCCAGAAAACTAACAATGATCAGCATGTTTCTGTATTCCAGCATTATTTGATTTCTCTTTTATATTTTGATGAATTAGCACCTGAATTTGTACATGCAAATTATTGGGTTGTATTGCTGCTCTGAGTTTGACAGTGGCTAAATAATTAGCCTTATCTATAGTAGACCCATTTCAAATCTAGTTACACATTGACTCTTGATTCATTTTTATTGTTGTTGATTCATGATGATGAGTGATTTTATTCTTCTCTATAATTCTGATAAATTTATAGTTAGTCTTTGTTTTTGCTGATCTCTTGGGTTCATCATATTCATTATATATTTGTATATTTAAATTTAGGTTAGTGTATTAAGTGGGATTGATGATATATATATATATATATATATATATATATATATATATATATATATATATATATATATATATATATATATATATATATATATATATATATTGTAACCTTTAAAATGAGGAGGGAATAGAAGATCAAAGGCCACTATATTGGTAGCCAAATACAATCCCACATTTGTAATCTCAAACAAGGAGAACGATCACACTGGGTGGTAATGATTAAAGATTTTACACACCACAGAGTATGAGCCCTCCTATAGACAAAAACATAATATAATATAAACACAAATAATACAGTCTCAGGTTTTATTAAAATTTTATCTAAAGTTTTTATTGAAATCTCATGTTCTTATTAAATTTAAATTCACATACTGGGTTTTTACTTTATCTACATTTCAAATTTATGTTGTACTTGATACAATAAACTAATTATTTTAGTAAACACTTGAATACTATTAAATGCAATGGTAATTTCAGTTCTTATACATTAAATATTTTCTTTTCTTCTTAAGGTTCTGTAATCTTATATCTTATGTTCTAAAAGTGAATGAAAAAGTGCAAATATAAAATACTTAGTATCTGAATATATCAGATAAACATATGGCTAGCAAATAAAACACTCTTTAAATATTTAAAAAAAATTTCATATGAATATTCATTTTTATATTACATATAGACATATCTTATTCTAATATTTTCATATAAGAGCATGTACCAAATAATGAAAATTAAAATAATGTGGTAGATAGTAAGGGTACTTTTATGCTATCCACTACATTGTTAAGCACACTTGTAATAAAGGATATATCAACATAATATTTTAAAATAATGCAGGTCTTAAGTAAATAATAAATAAATTGAATAAGCAAGTTTAATGTGACTTTTTAAAATACTCTCATATACTATAATATTAAAGTGCAGGTATGGAAAAGCCTGCACTGTAGAAAAAAAATTATATATCACAATATTTAATAAAACTTTATTAAATTAGATTTTCTGAATAAATGGATGTGATGGTGGTAATGAGAACATAAACATATTTAATAAATAATAAAATATCTATTTACAAGATAACATTTTAATACAATAAAAGATATTTACAAGAGGCAGTAACTTAAATGTGACAAATTATACTGACATAAACATATGTCTTACTTAAAATAAAATATATTTCCTTCTGAGTAATTCCTGTAACATTATAATTATGACATTTACATTATTTAACAAGTTCGCACATTTTTATTTAAGATGCTAACCATCTAACAATTAAGAACCCATAATATTAAATATATATGCCTATATACAGTCCAGTAAAGATGATATTAAAGCTACAATACTAGAGATGTTTAAAAGTCAGAGTAGATATATAACTATAATGTTATTCATTGCAAAGATAACTAGATAATACACAAAAATAATTATATAGATTTAAATTTATTAATGCATATGAGGGGTGAAGTAACAAAAGCACTGAATACTAACAATAAACTAGCATTTCTAAAATAAAATTGTAGCAGAGCTAACAAAAAGAGTTGCATAGATGGATATGCCTTAAATGATTTCACGTAATAAAATACACATTACTAATACAAAGCTAAAGGCAAAATGAACGGTGATAAATAGATAAATGGACACCTGGTAATTCAACCTACCAGTGCCAAGACAAGCAAGCCACACTATCTCATGGAGGAGCTTAACAAATACAATATTAATGGAAACCATCTGACTAAATGCTGAAATTGATACCAGTCCCCAAGCAGCATAACAATTAATAACTGAACAAGGCATAAATATGTTAATAAATGAACAGATAATTCTCATGCACATGCATATGCCCAATAACACATGCTGGTCTAAAACTACATGCAATCCAATCCACTATACTTGCCAAGCAATATCAAATATTAAGAATTTCAATATCTAAACTCACCCACTGACTACCAAATATTCCATTTACATGCATATTAAATATAAAAAAGACTGTTTATTTCCTGTGTACAGTAATACTTTTTTATTATATTGGAATAAAATTCTGAGAATTCTCAATTTATAATTGAAAAATAAATGTTTTACTTAAATATGTTTTTTACCAATTCCCTTGGCAACATATATATATATATATATATTGATATGAAGATTTTCACGGGTTGCATATATAAAAGATACATGTTGTGGGTTCATCCATGTTAAAAAAATTTTAAATATTGATATACCGACATTTCAATTTGACTTGTGTGATCAAGTCAAAATGTCAATATATCAATATTTAAAAAAATTTTAATATGGATGAACCCGCAAAATATGTCTTTTATATATATATCATATTATTATTATTATTATTTGCAGGATATTCCGTGTAGTGAAATAGCTAAATACTGACATTTCAGTACAATATCAAGTATTCTCTGAGGAAGGTACTTGATATTGTACTGAAACATCAGCATTTACCTATTTCACTGCATGTAATATTATGCAAATAATAATAATAATAATAATATGACATCTTTTATCTGTGAAAATATTAGAAGTGACATATATATATATATTGTAACGGAAACCCGGCGATCGAAAGCTTAACTTCCCTTTTATTTATATATAATGGGGAATTCTTAAAATTCAAGATCATCCACTTTCCGCTACCACAAGCACAGAGAACATACAGACATAAATGAGTCTATATCCATACTTGACCGAACCTGTATGCTATAAGAGTATAGCCCCAGGTTATATTTCCCAGTCAACTATCTCCCAACTGCTGTAAGATTTTACAGAGTTACAGTGCTTGGATATTTATAAATTTTAATGGGATCAAAATACTGCACCATTAGCTTCACGTGTTAATTCAGTACTCAAAATGAATAATAATTATTTTCCCAAACCCTATGACTATATTACTTTTTGGAGTGGGGAAGAATGAGATGAAACAGATTTAAATCAATAATAAATATTTAATACAATAAATTATAATAAAAGAAACACTCTAAATCATTTACAAACAATAAAAACAGATTATTTGCTATAATGCTACAAATAAAATAAAATAGAAGATCCGATAAATGATTGTATTCTGTGAAAATAAATTATCCCTTTATAGTCATTCCAAATATTAGAAAGAGTCTAATTAATGTCTATCTCATTAATATCTGGGATTGGCAATTGCATTAAATTAAAAGTATGTGCACACAAGTTATATAAAATGTATTATACATAATTACCTAGGTTATTAAGTCTTTGAATTAACTTGGAGTCTTGCTGAACGCCCCGTAGAATTTCTCTACTTCTTTAGCAGGGAACGGTCGCTCTTTGGTTAGATTTGATTGTGGGAACTCCTCCATATTTTGGACATCAAGGACAAGACAAAAATGAACCCTCCGGCAGGTGCTACATTGGAAGTTGTTACATCGAGATGCAAACCCTTAAAGCATGGGAGTATAGATCGATCGGCGATCGCGACTGGCCCTTAGCCACACATCCTTGAAGCTTCCCTTATGTTGTAGTTTGTTTTCATGTTCATACAGTTTCAGTCTGCTATGTCGAGGTCCTTTGACTCAGCTTTCTGTTCTTTTTTTCTAAATTTAACTTTCCATGTCTGCTTTCTATTATATTTTTCTGCTTCTTATCAGAGCAGTGTCCTCACTGAAGTCTCGATCAATACTGTTTTTTAATTAATTAATTAATGTCCTTTATTTTTCAAATTCTTTCCTTATCTTGATCTCCTGCTTGGTTTTTCTTTCACACCTTTTTACTTTAAAATGCTTTCAACAATTTATACAAAATTACTTTTAATTTGATATGATTTTATAATATATTTTACATTTATTTATCAATCACTTTCTTTAATAAAATTATTTCATTTTGACATGCAATAAACCTTGCTCTCTTTATTCATACATTCACATATGCATTTCATTTTCATCAAAATGTGTAATTTTAAGAACAGATCTTTATCTTCAGTTGTATTCTAAATTTTACTTATATTTTATTAAACTCCCCAGCTACTGCTTTTTTTACATCATTAAGTTTCTATTTTATTTATATTTACTTTCTCATTTCTTTTAATCTTACACTAAACACATGATATCGATATTTCTAACCTTAATATTTCTATTCTTTCTAAAATCTGAACTTTGGAGGGTAAAAGATAAGAATCTTTTCAATTGTAATTCCCTCTTTTTTCTTAATTAAAACATTTCTTTGTTTATAATTTTTAACCTCACTTTTTAATATTCCAAACACAATATTTAATATTCTTTAAATGTTAAGTATCTATATGTGTGATCACAGTATGTACGATCATCACATTACACCGTCCCCCCCCCTTAAAATTTTTCTTAAAAAATTTTAATTTAATGCATTTCAAGCTAGATGCTCCTAACTACTGTTAGAACCATCTCATATCTATTTACTTCTAATATAACCTTGGTGATGAGATTATTCCTAGAGAGGTGACCAGGCAAATTACATCCCTACTCTGATGACTCAACCAGTATTACTAAACCAATTTAATCTTGCTATACACAACCTATGAGTTCTATTTCTGCTTCCTACCTGTATATACAGGTTCGAGTCCACAGGATATCACTGTGACTTGATTAAACCTGTTCATACCTCACACTTTACAAATGATAACCCTCTAAGTGCCAGCTCTGGTCACTATACCGAGGTGGGTTGGGAGGCTGGCATCTTTTTATCCAGATCATCCATGAGCTCAGAATATTTTACCCATAGCTCGTATTTTTATAAGGGGTTCTTTCCCCATACATTGGTTTCTAATCCATTGACTCACGATATTTGTCAAATATCTAACTGGAAATCTTAGTCCAGTGAGTCATTATGAGAAGGGGATCTCTGTCCCTGTCTTCTCTATCTAACAAGATATGGCACACTGCAGAACTCATGCATAAAAGCATAACAAAAAGGCCCACCATATACTGCTAAGATCCCACTTATAAACATCTATTCCTACACACCTTCAGCCTCTATCCAAGCTCTCACACTCCTATCTATTTGATGCTTTGTCTTAGTTTGGGTCCCTTTATACTGTTTGGCCATTTTAGGCTCATTCTTCCCTCACATTATCCTGTTCAATATTAAAGTCCATTCTCCATTCTCATGATCTAATTCCATTTCTCATCTTGTTCGAGTGAATCCATCCTTTATTGATGATTGCACTTAGGTTTTATCTGGTGGTTGTCTTTGTCTATTGACTTCACATCTGCCTCCTCTGGGATGCGGATTTTGACCCCTCCATCCTCGGTCTTCAGTTCTGTCATATGGATGCTTCTTTTCCATCTCCAATCTTTGTCCATTTTCCTTCCTCCTTGGGTTCCACTCTGTAGAATATCTCTGGTCTTCTTTCCATCATCCTTCACTAGGATCCCATCCATTTTTTATTGTAAGTGGTTCTTTTGGAGGTGGTCTAGGCTTACATCCATCTGCCTTCTGGTCACACCTAGTGGTATCCAATGCACTTAGCAACTCAGCCACATGGTCCACCGTCTTCCTCTCTGTACTGATTAGTGTCTGTTCTATCTCTTTTGGGAACCCATGCCTAGTTATCCGGAGTATTTTCAGCTCAGATAATGGGTTTACAGTCATCATCCATAACTTGGCTACTTGACAGCGAAAGAATGTTGTAAACTATTCCCCCGGTCTCCATTTCTCTGTGTTATTTGATGCAGCATAGCTTCTTGGAGTTCCTCACTCCAATAACTGGTCCTCAAAGCCTTGTGATATCCTGCAAATGTGGTGGGCTTTTGGAACAGTAAGTTCCACCAAACTTGAGATTTGCCCTGCAAGTGACTGCAGGCGACCGCTATCTTGGCCTCCTCATTCATCCTACTAAACTTGAAATACCATTCTAGGCTTCCCAAGTGCTCCATAGGGCTTTCTCCAGGATCTCCAGTGAAAACTTGTATTTTTAAAAATTGGTGGAAGACAGCAGGATAATCCATGTGACTCCCATAGCCCATATCTGTACATTCTCCAGTGGTTCTTGGTCCTATGCCCTTTACTTCGGTATTGGCACTGTTATTGGCTGACCTACTTATCCTTTCTTCAAGTTTAGTGTCTAACCATTCTACTGCCTTGACTTTTGACTTATATCCTCCTGCATGCTCATCAGCATCTTATTATCTTCTACTCTTATCCCTTCAACTTCTTTATTTAACCTTCTTATTCCCTTTTCTGGATGTCCTATATCTACCCTCAGATCAAACTCTGCTGACCCTCTATCTATACTCTCAGCCCTATCTAATTCATCATATACATATGGCTCCATACCCCTTTGTTCATCCCACTTAATTTCCCTGTCATGTCTATTTCCTGTGTCCTTTGCCTCTGATTTCTGGATGAAGTCATTTCTAATCTCTTCTATGGCTTCAGCAATTATTTTCTGGTTGTCCATTTCTATCTTTATCCACCATTCTTCCATCCTTCTCTCTTCTCTGTCCATGTATTCTTTCATGAATTGCTGTTGCTCAACCCTCATTTGCCTTAGCATATCCATGATATCACTATAGTTTATTTTATCCTTTACTTTCATCTCCTTATCTTCATTCCCTTCTCTTACTTCCTTTTCTTGAAGGTCCATTTTAGCTTGGGATCTTGTACGCATAGATATCAATTTATTCAACCTTTGATGTGTGTTTGTTAGTATTGTTTTACTAAACTCTTCCAAATATATTTATATAAAAAAATTTCTTTCTACTGACTCTTTGCTTTTTACTTTGATTAGCTATTTAATTTATTTGTTATTTGTCAGTTAGCATTTAGACTGCTAGCCAACCCAAACATCCGCACTCTGGTTCACCATCTTGTTTGCCTGCCTTAGATTCGTTTGACTTCCTGTCCCACCTTGATGATTGTCCTATGTTTTCCCTACTTATCCAACTCTTTCTCACTATACTTCAATTAATGTCGCACTTATATATTTTTTAAATCTACTATACTTTATTCCTCTAACAAACTCATTTCTATTTGACTGTATTTCCAACAGTACGCACTTCTGATATATATTTCTATATTATGTTTATACTTTTCGATCACTTTAAGGTTACGGCTGTTTCAAAAAAAAAATCATACACATATATATTTCTTTAACGGACTAACCTCCTTCATTACACACACTATGTTTGTAATTTATATTGTCTCTTTACTATTTTAAAATCATACACATATATTTCCTTCCATTTAACAGATATACTTCATTGTACCGGCTCTGTTGGTAATTTATTGATCAAGTTATTCTCACGATTATTTTTAAATCATACATATATTTTTTTCCCAACTTAATTCAATATACTTCGTTACACTTACTACATTTTGTAATTTATCGATTACTTTATTGTCTTGAATATTTAAAATCATATGTACATATTTTCTTCAACCTAACAAGTGCACTTCATTGCCCACATTACTCTTGTAATTTATTGATAACTTTATAATTAAGGCTATTTTTTTCTTAAAAAGAATCATACACATATATATTTCAACTTACTATACATGCGATTATTTGTATTATTTATTATTTATAATATTTTATTTTCAGCTTGACTGAGATATGCTATTATTAACTCACACATATATTTTTTCCCATTTCACTTAGATATGCAATTATTCTAGAGTCTGACATATCTATTTCTTCATTTAACTTAGTTCTGCGACTATTTTAATTATTTAACATTTATAATTACAACCTTACTGAAACTGTTTTATTCTTTTTAACTTAACTACTTTATTTTTCATTACAACAATTACATCTAGATAATCAATTCTTTGTTTGTTATAATTTGTCTGAATACTTGTCTTAGATTATATACATCACTAAGCACTTCAAAACTTTCTTAATAAAAAATAAATTCCTCCTCTTTCTATCTTTTGTACACATTTGATGTTGAAACACATATATAAAGTATTTTAAAAGTGAAAAAATTTATCCCCTTCATCTTCACTTCTCACCACTATAACTTACGACGCTAATTTCATATATTTTGAAAACACATATATATATTTTTTAGAAAATATTTTCATTATCTTATAAAATTAATTTAACACGTGATCACTAATTCACAGGAATAGAAATCCCGGACTCTGGCCCCCAAAATGTAATGGAAACCCGGTGATCAAAAGCTTAACTTCCCTTTTATTTATATATAATGGGGAATTCTTAAAATTCAAGATCGTCCACTTTCCACTACTGCAAGCAGAGAGAACATACAGACATAAACGAGTCTATATCCATACTTAACTGAACCTGTATGCTATATGGGTATAGCCCCAGGTTATATTTCCCGGTCAACTATCTCCCGACTGCTGTAAAATTTTACAGAGTTACAGCGCTTGGATATTTATAAATTTTAATGGGATCAAAATACTGCACCACTAGCTTCATGTGTTAATTCAGTACTCAAAATGGATAATAATTATTTTCTCAAACCCTATGACTATATTGCTTTGGAGTGGTGAAGAATCGAGATGAAACAGATTTAAATCAATAATAAATATTTAATACAACAATAAATTATAATAAAAGAAACACTCTAAATCATTTACAAACAATAAAAACAGATTATTTGCTATAAATGCTACAAATAAAATAAAATAAAAGATCCGATAAATGATTGTAATCGTGAAAATAAATTATCCCTTTATAATCATTCCAAATATTAGAAAGAGTCTAATTAATGTCTATCTCATTAATATCTGAGATTGGCAATTGCATTAAATTAAAAAGTATGTGCACATAAGTTATATAAAATGTATTATACATAATTACCTAGGTTATTAAGTCTTTGAATTAACTTGAGTCTTGCTGACCGCCCCCCGTGGAATTTCTCCTAATTTCTTTAGCAGGGAACAGTCACTTTTGTTAGATTTGATTGTGGAACTCCTCCATATTTTGACATCAAGGACAAGGTAAAATGAACCTCTGCTGCGGTGCTACATCGGCAGTTGTTACATCGAGACGCGAACCATTAAAGCACGGGAGTATGGATCGACTGCGATCGTGACTGGCCCTTAGCCACACATCCTTGAAGCTTCCCTTATGTTGTAGTTTGTTTTCATGTTCATACAGTTTCAGTCTGCTATGTCGAGGTCCTTTGACTCAGCTTTCTGTTCTTTTTTTTTCCAAATTTAACTTTTCATGTCTGCTTATTATATTTTTCTGCTTCTTATCAGAGCAGGCTCCTACTAAAGTCTCATCAATACTGTTTTTTAATTAATTAATTAATGTCCTTTATTTTTCAAATTCTTTTCCTTATCTTGATCTCCAGCTTGGTTTTTCTTTTCACAGCTTTTTACTTTAAAAATGCTTTCAACAACTTATAGCAAAATTACTTTTAATTTGATATAATTTTATAACATAATATTTTACATTTATTTTAATAACTACTTTTAATAAATTATTTTATTTGATATGCAATAAACCTTGCTCTCTTATTCATACATTCACATATGCATTTCATTTTTGTCAAAATGTGTAATTTTAAGAACATCTTTATCTTCCGGTTGTATTCTAAATTTTACTTATATTTTATTAAACTCCCCAACTACTGCTTTTTTACATCATTAAGTTTCTCTATTTTATTTATATTTTTCTTCTCATTTTTTTTAATCTTACACTAAACACATGATATCAATATTTCTAACTCAATATTTCTATTCTTTCTAAAATCTGAACTTTGGAGTGGTAAAAGATAAGAATCTTTCGATTCTAATTTCCTTCTTTAATTAAAACATTTCTTTTTGTTTATAATTTTTTAACCTCACTTTTTAACATTCCAAACACAATATTTAATATTTTTTAAATGTTAAGTATCTATATGTGTGAT